>CAWLCU010000449.1:1830000-2128000 GCA_963855975.1 Andrena chrysosceles
ATTAAATTGTTACTTACTATTTATTAAATTGTTACTTACTCTTTATTAAATTGTTACTTACTATTTATTAAATTGTTACTTACTATTTAGTAAATTGTTACTTACTATTTATTAAATTGTTACATACTATTTATTAAATTGTTTCATACTATTTATTAAATTGTTACCTACTATTTATTAAATTGTTACTCACTATTTATTAAATTGTTACTTACTATTTATTAAATTGTTACTTACTATTTATTAAATTGTTACTTACTCTTTATTAAATTGTTACTGATTATTAAATTGTTACTTACTATTTATTAAATTGTAACTTACTATTTAGTAAATTGTTACTTACTATTTATTAAATTGTTACATACTATTTATTAAATTGTTTCATACTATTTATTAAATTGTTACTTACTATTTATTAAATTGTTACTCACTATTTATTAAATTGTTACTTACTATTTATCAAATTGTTACTTACTATTTATCAAATTGTTTCTTACTATTTATTAAATTGTTACTTACTATTTATTAAATTGTTACTCAATATGTATTAAATTGTTACTTACTATTTATTAAATTGTTACACACTATTTATTAAATTGTTTCTTACTATTTATGAAATTGTTACTCACTATTTATTAAATTGTTACTTACTATTTATTAAATTGTTACTTACTATTTACTAAATTGTTACTTACTATTTATTAAATTATTACTTACTATGTATTAAATTGTTACTTACTATTTATCAAATGGTTACTTACTATTTATCAAATGGTTACTTACTATTTATCAAATGGTTACTTACTATTTATCAAATTGTTACTTACTATTTATCAAATTGTTACTTTCTATTTATCAAATCGTTACTTACTATTTATCAAATTGTTACTTACTATTTATTAAAATGTTTCTTACTATTAATTCAATTGTTACTATCTATTTATTAAATTGTTACATACTATTTATTAAATTGTTACTTACTATTTATCAAATGGTTACTTACTATTTATCAAATGGTTACTTACTATTTATCAAATTGTTACTTACTATTTATCAAATTGTTACTTACTGTTAATCAAATTGTTACTTACTATTTATTAAATTGTTACTTACTATTTATTAAATTGTTACTTACTATTTATTAAACTGTTACTTACTATTTATTAAATTGTTACTATTTTTTAAATTGTTACTTACTATTTATTAAATTGTTACTTACTATTTATTAAATTGTTACTTACTATGTATTAAATTGTTACTTACTATTTATTAAATTGTTTCATACTATTTATTAAATTGTTACCTACTATTTATTAAATTGTTACTCACTGTTTATTAAATTGTTACTTACTATTTATTAAATTGTTACTTACTATTTATTAAATTGTTACTTACTCTTTATTAAATTGTTACTTACTATTTATTAAATTATTACTTACTATTTATTAAATTGTTAGTTACTATTTATTAAATTGTTACTGTTTATTAAAGTGTTACTTACTATTTATCAAATTGTTACTTTCTACTTATCAAATCGTTACTTACTATTTATCAAATTGTTACTTACTATTTATTAAAATGTTTCTTACTATTTATTAAATTGTTACTTACTATTTATTAAGTTGTTACTTACTATTAATTAAATTGTTACTATCTATTTATTAAATTATTACTTACTATTTATTAAATTGTTACTTACTATTTATCAAATGGTTACTTACTATTTATCAAATGGTTACTTACTATTTATCAAATTGTTACTTACTATTTATCAAATTGTTACTTACTATTTATCAAATTGTTACTTACTATTTATTAAATTGTTACATACTATTTATTAAATTGTTACTTACTATTTATTAAATTGTTACTAACTATTTATCAAATGGTTACTTACTATTTATCAAATGGTTACTTACTATTTATCAAATGGTTACTTACTATTTATCAAATTGTTACTTACTATTTATCAAATTGTTACTTACTATTTATCAAATTGTTTCTTAATATTTATTAAATTGTTACTTACTATTTATTAAATTGTTACTCAATATGTATTAAATTGTTACTTACTATTTATTAAATTGTTTCACACTATTTATTAAATTGTTACTTACTATTTATGAAATTGTTACTCACTATTTATTAAATTGTTACTTACTATTTATTAAATTGTTACTTACTATTTACTAAATTGTTACTTACTATTTATTAAATTATTACTTACTATTTATCATATTGTTTCTTACTATTTATTAAATTGTTACTTACTATTTATTAAATTGTTACTCAATATGTATTAAATTGTTACTTACTATTTATTAAATTGTTACACACTATTTATTAAATTGTTACTTACTATTTATGAAATTGTTACTCACTATTTATTAAATTGTTACTTACTATTTATTAAATTGTTACTTACTATTTAGTAAATTGTTACTTACTATTTATTAAATTGTTACATACTATTTATTAAATTGTTTCATACTATTTATTAAATTGTTACCTACTAATTATTAAATTGTTACTCACTATTTATTAAATTGTTACTTACTATTTATTAAATTTTTACTTACTATATATTAAATTGTTACTTACTCTTTATTAAATTGTTACTGATTATTAAATTGTTACTTACTATTTATTAAATTGTTACTTACTATTTATCAAATGGTTACTTACTATTTATCAAATGGTTACTTACTATTTATCAAATTGTTACTTACTATTTATCAAATTGTTACTTACTATTTATCAAATTGTTACTTACTATTTATTAAATTGTTACATACTATTTATTAAATTGTTACTTACTATTTATTAAATTGTTACTAACTATTTATCAAATGGTTACTTACTATTTATCAAATGGTTACTTACTATTTATTAAATTGTTACATACTATTTATTAAATTGTTACTTACTATTTATTAAATTGTTACTTACTATTTAGTAAATTGTTACTTACTCTTTATTAAATTGTTACATACTATTTATTAAATTGTTTCATACTATTTATTAAATTGTTACTTACTATTTATTAAATTGTTACTCACTATTTATTAAATTGTTACTTACTATTTATTAAATTGTTACATACTATTTACTAAATTGTTACTTACTATTTATTAAATTATTACTTACTATGTATTAAATTGTTACTTACTATTTATCAAATTGTTACTTACTATTTATTAAATTGTTACATACTATTTATTAAATTGTTACTTACTATTTATTAAATTGTTACTAACTATTTATCAAATGGTTACTTACTATTTATCAAATGGTTACTTACTATTTATCAAATGGTTACTTACTATTTATCAAATTGTTACTTACTATTTATCAAATTGTTACTTACTATTTATCAAATTGTTTCTTAATATTTATTAAATTGTTACTTACTATTTATTAAATTGTTACTCAATATGTATTAAATTGTTACTTACTATTTATTAAATTGTTACACACTATTTATTAAATTGTTACTTACTATTTATGAAATTGTTACTCAGTATTTATTAAATTGTTACTTACTATTTATTAAATTGTTACTTACTATTTACTAAATTGTTACTTACTATTTATCAAATTGTTACTTACTATTTATCAAATTGTTACTTACTATTTATTAAATTGTTACTTACTATTTATCAAATTGTTTCTTACTATTTATTAAATTGTTACTTACTATTTATTAAATTGTTACTCAATATGTATTAAATTGTTACTTACTATTTATTAAATTGTTACACACTATTTATTAAATTGTTACTTACTATTTATGAAATTGTTACTTACTATTTAGTAAATTGTTACTTACTATTTATTAAATTGTTACATACTATTTATTAAATTGTTTCATACTATTTATTAAATTGTTACCTACTATTTATTAAATTGTTACTCACTATTTATTAAATTGTTACTTACCATTTATTAAATTGTTACTTACTATTTATTAAATTGTTACTTACTCTTTATTAAATTGTTACTTACTATTTATTAAATTGTTACTTACTATTTAGTAAATTGTTACTTACTATTTATTAAATTGTTACATACTATTTATTAAATTGTTTCATACTATTTATTAAATTGTTACTTACTATTTATTAAATTGTTACTCACTATTTATTAAATTGTTACTTACTATTTATTAAATTGTTACTTACTATTTACTAAATTGTTACTTACTATTTATTAAATTATTACTTACTATGTATTAAATTGTTACTTACTATTTATTAAATTATTACTTACTATTTATTAAATTGTTACTTACTATTTATTAAATTGTTACTGTTTATTAAATTGTTACTAACTATTTATCAAATTGTTACTTTCTATTTATCAAATCGTTACTTACTATTTATCAAATTGTTACTTACTATTTATTAAAATGTTTCTTACTATTTATTAAATTGTTACTTACTATTTATTAAGTTGTTACTTACTATTAATTAAATTGTTACTATCTATTTATTAAATTGTTACTTACTATTTATTAAATTGTTACTTACTATTTATCAAATGGTTACTTACTATTTATCAAATGGTTACTTACTATTTATCAAATTGTTACTTACTATTTATCAAATTGTTACTTACTATTTATCAAATTGTTACTTACTATTTATTAAATTGTTACATACTATTTATTAAATTGTTACTTACTATTTATTAAATTGTTACTAACTATTTATCAAATGGTTACTTACTATTTATCAAATGGTTACTTACTATTTATCAATTGGTTACTTACTATTTATCAAATTGTTACTTACTATTTATCAAATTGTTACTTACTATTTATCAAATTGTTTCTTACTATTTATTAAATTGTTACTTACTATTTATTAAATTGTTACTCAATATGTATTAAATTGTTACTTACTATTTATTAAATTGTTACACACTATTTATTAAATTGTTACTTACTATTTATGAAATTGTTACTCACTATTTATTAAATTGTTACTTACTATTTATTAAATTGTTACTTACTATTTACTAAATTGTTACTTACTATTTATTAAATTATTACTTACTATGTATTAAATTGTTACTTACTATTTATCAAATGGTTACTTACTATTTATCAAATGGTTACTTACTATTTATCAAATGGTTACTTACTATTTATCAAATTGTTACTTACTATTTATCAAATTGTTACTTTCTATTTATCAAATCGTTACTTACTATTTATCAATTTGTTACTTACTATTTATTAAAATGTTTCTTACTATTAATTAAATTGTTACTATCTATTTATTAAATTGTTACTTACTATTTATTAAATTGTTACTTACTATTTATCAAATGGTTACTTACTATTTATCAAATGGTTACTTACTATTTATCAAATTGTTACTTACTATTTATCAAATTGTTACTTACTGTTAATCAAATTGTTACTTACTATTTATTAAATTGTTACTTACTATTTATTAAATTGTTACTTACTATTTATTAAATTGTTACTTACTATTTATTAAATTGTTACTATTTTTTAAATTGTTACTTACTATTTATTAAATTGTTACTTACTATTTATTAAATTGTTACTTACTGTCTATTAAATTGTTACTTACTATTTATTAAATTGTTACATACTATTTATTAAATTGTTACTTACTATTTATTAAATTGTTACTTACTATTTATTAAATTGTTACTCACTATTTATTAAATTGTTACTTACTATTTATTAAATTGTTACTTACTATTTATTAAATTGTTACTTACTCTTTATTAAATTGTTACTGTTTATTAAATTGTTACTTACTATTTATTAAATTGTTACTTACTATTTAGTAAATTGTTACTTACTATTTATTAAATTGTTACATACTATTTATTAAATTGTTACTTACTATTTATTAAATTGTTACTCACTATTTATTAAATTGTTACTTACTATTTATCAAATTGTTACTTACTATTTATTAAATTGTTACATACTATTTATTAAATTGTTACTTACTATTTATTAAATTGTTACTAACTATTTATAAAATGGTTACTTACTATTTATCAAATGGTTACTTACTATTTATCAAATGGTTACTTACTATTTATCAAATTGTTACTTACTATTTATCAAATTGTTACTTACTATATATCAAATTGTTTCTTACTATTTATTAAATTGTTACTTACTATTTATTAAATTGTTACTCAATATGTATTAAATTGTTACTTACTATTTATTAAATTGTTACACACTATTTATTAAATTGTTACTTACTATTTATGAAATTGTTACTCACTATTTATTAAATTGTTACTTACTATTTATTAAATTGTTACTTACTATTTACTAAATTGTTACTTACTATTTATTAAATTATTACTTACTATGTATTAAATTGTTACTTACTATTTATTAAATTGTTACATACTATTTATTAAATTGTTACTTACAATTTATCAAATTGTTACTTACTATTTATCAAACTGTTACTTACTATTTATTAAATTGTTACATACTATTTATTAAATTGTTACTTACTATTTATTAAATTGTTACTCACTATTTATTAAATTGTTACTTACTATTTATTAAATTGTTACTTACTATTTATCAAATGGTTACTTACTATTTATCAAATGGTTACTTACTATTTATCAAATTGTTACTTACTATTTATCAAATTGTTACTTACTGTTAATCAAATTGTTACTTACTATTTATTAAATTGTTACTTACTATTTATTAAATTATTACTTACTATTTATCAAATTGTTTCTTACTATTTATTAAATTGTTACTTACTATTTAATAAATTGTTACTCAATATGTATTAAATTGTTACTTACTATTTATTAAATTGTTACACACTATTTATTAAATTGTTACTTACTATTTATGAAATTGTTATTCACTATTTATTAAATTGTCACTTACTATTTATTAAATTGTTACTTACTATTTAGTAAATTGTTACTTACTATTTATTAAATTGTTACATACTATTTATTAAATTGTTTCATACTATTTATTAAATTGTTACCTACTATTTATTAAATTGTTACTCACTATTTATTAAATTGTTACTTACTATTTATTAAATTGTTACTTACTATTTATTAAATTGTTACTTACTCTTTATTAAATTGTTACTGATTATTAAATTGTTACTTACTATTTATTAAATTGTTACTTATTATTTAGTAAATTGTTACTTACTATTTATTAAATTGTTACATACTATTTATTAAATTGTTTCATACTATTTATTAAATTTTTACTTACTATTTATTAAATTGTTACTCACTATTTATTAAATTGTTACTTACTATTTATTAAATTGTTACTTACTATTTACTAAATTGTTACTTACTATTTATTAAATTATTACTTACTATGTATTAAATTGTTACTTACTATTTATTAAATTGTTACATACTATTTATTAAATTGTTACTTACAATTTATTAAATTGTTACTTGCTATTTTTCAAATTGTTACTTACTATTTATTAAATTGTTACTTACTATTTATTAAATTGTTACTTACTATTTATTAAATTATTACTTACTATTTATTAAATTGTTACTTACTATTTATTAAATTGTTACTGTTTATTAAATTGTTACTAACTATTTATCAAATTGTTACTTTCTATTTATCAAATCGTTACTTACTATTTATCAAATTGTTACTTACTATTTATTAAAATGTTTCTTACTATTTATTAAATTGTTACTTACTATTTATTAAGTTGTTACTTACTATTAATTAAATTGTTACTATCTATTTATTAAATTGTTACTTACTATTTATTAAATTGTTACTTACTATTTATCAAATGGTTACTTACTATTTATCAAATGGTTACTTACTATTTATCAAATTGTTACTTTCTATTTATCAAATCGTTACTTACTATTTATCAAATTGTTACTTACTATTTATTAAAATGTTTCTTACTATTTATTAAATTGTTACTTACTATTTATTAAGTTGTTACTTACTATTAATTAAATTGTTACTATCTATTTATTAAATTGTTACTTACTATTTATTAAATTGTTACTTACTATTTATCAAATGGTTACTTACTATTTATCAAATGGTTACTTACTATTTATCAAATTGTTACTTACTATTTATCAAATTGTTACTTACTATTTATCAAATTGTTACTTACTATTTATTAAATTGTTACATACTATTTATTAAATTGTTACTTACTATTTATTAAATTGTTACTAACTATTTATCAAATGGTTACTTACTATTTATCAAATGGTTACTTACTATTTATCAAATGGTTACTTACTATTTATCAAATGGTTACTTACTATTTATCAAATTGTTACTTACTATTTATCAAATTGTTACTTACTCTTCATTAAATTGTTACTGTTTATTAAATTGTTACTTACTATTTATCAAATTGTTACTCTCTATTTATCAAATCGTTACTTACTATTTATCAAATTGTTACTTACTATTTATTAAAATGTTTCTTACTATTTATTAAATTGTTACTTACTATTTATTAAGTTGTTACTAACTATTAATTAAATTGTTACTATATATTAATTAAATTGTTACTTACTATTTATTAAATTGTTACTTACTATTTATCAAATGGTTACTTACTATTTATCAAATGGTTACTTACTATTTATCAAATTGTTACTTACTATTTATTAAATTGTTACTTACTATTTATTAAATTATTACTTACTATTTATTAAATTGTTACTTACTCTTCATTAAATTGTTACTGTTTATTAAATTGTTACTTACTATTTATCAAATTGTTACTTTCTATTTATCAAATCGTTACTTACTATTTATCAAATTGTTACTTACTATTTATTAAAATGTTTCTTACTATTTATTAAATTGTTACTTACTATTTATTAAGTTGTTACTAACTATTAATTAAATTGTTACTATCTATTTATTAAATTGTTACTTACTATTTATTAAATTGTTACTTACTATTTATTAAATTGTTACTTACTATTTATCAAATGGTTACTTACTATTTATCAAATGGTTACTTACTATTTATCAAATTGTTACTTACTATTTATCAAATTGTTACTTACTATTTATCAAATTGTTACTTACTATTTATTAAATTGTTACATACTATTTATTAAATTGTTACTTACTATTTATTAAATTGTTACTTACTATTTATCAAATGGTTACTTACTATTTATCAAATTGTTACTTACTATTTATCAAATTGTTACTTACTATTTATTAAATTGTTACTTACTATTAATTAAATTGTTACTTACTATTTATTAAATTGTTACTTACTATTTATTAAATTTGTTACTTGCTATTTATCAAATTGTTACTTACTATATATTAAATTGTTACTTACTATTTATTAAATTGTTACTTACTATTTATTAAATTTTTATATACTATTTATTAAATTGTTACTTACTATTTATCAAATGGTTACTTACTATTTATCAAATGGTTACTTAGTATTTATTAAATTGTTACTTACTATTTATTAAATTGTTACTTACTATGTATTAAATTGTTACTTACTATTTTTAAGTTGTTACATACTATTTATTAAATTGTTACTTACAATTTATTAAATTGTTACTTACTATTTATTAAATTGTTACTTACTATTTATTAAATTGTTACTTACTATTTATTAAATTGTTACTTATTATTTATTATATTGTTTCTTACTATTTATTAAATTGTCACTTACTATTTATAAAATTGTTACTTACTATTTATCAAATTGTTACTTACTATTTATTAAATTGTTACTTACTAGTTATTAAATTGTTACTATTTTTTAAATTGTTACTTACTATTTATTAAATTGTTACTTACTATTTATTAAATTGTTACTTTCTATTTAGTAAATTGTTACTTACTATTTATTAAATTGTTACATACTATTTATTAAATTGTTTCATACTATTTATTAAATTGTTACATACTATTTATTAAATTGTTACTCACTATTTATTAAATTGTTACTTACTATTTATTAAATTGTTACTTACTATTTATTAAATTGTTACTTACTCTTTATTAAATTGTTACTGTTTATTAAATTGTTACTTACTATTTATTAAATTGTTACTTACTATTTAGTAAATTGTTACTTACTATTTATTAAATTGTTACATACTATTTATTAAATTGTTTCATACTATTTATTAAATTGTTACTTACTATTTATTAAATTGTTACTCACTATTTATTAAATTATTACTTACTATTTATTAAATTGTTACTTACTATTTACTAAATTGTTACTTACTATTTATTAAATTATTACTTACTATGTATTAAATTGTTACTTACTATTTATTAAATTGTTACATACTATTTATTAAATTGTTACTTACAATTTATCAAATTGTTACTTACTATTTATCAAATTGTTACTTACTATTTATTAAATTGTTACTTACTATTTATTAAATTGTTACTTACTATTTATTAAATTATTACTTACTATTTATTAAATTGTTACTTACTATTTATTAAATTGTTACTGTTTATTAAATTGTTACTTACTATTTATCAAATTGTTACTTTCTATTTATCAAATCGTTACTTACTATTTATCAAATTGTTACTTACTATTTATTAAAATGTTTCTTACTATTTATTAAATTGTTACTTACTATTTATTAAGTTGTTACTTACTATTAATTAAATTGTTACTATCTATTTATTAAATTGTTACTTACTATTTATTAAATTGTTACTTACTATTTATCAAATGGTTACTTACTATTTATCAAATGGTTACTTACTATTTATCAAATTGTTACTTACTATTTATCAAATTGTTACTTACTATTTATCAAATTGTTACTTACTATTTATTAAATTGTTACATACTATTTATTAAATTGTTACTTACTATTTATTAAATTGTTACTGTTTATTAAATTGTTACTAACTATTTATCAAATTGTTACTTTCTATTTATCAAATCGTTACTTACTATTTATCAAATTGTTACTTACTATTTATTAAAATGTTTCTTACTATTTATTAAATTGTTACTTACTATTTATTAAGTTGTTACTTACTATTAATTAAATTGTTACTATCTATTTATTAAATTGTTACTTACTATTTATTAAATTGTTACTTACTATTTATCAAATGGTTACTTACTATTTATCAAATGGTTACTTACTATTTATCAAATTGTTACTTACTATTTATCAAATTGTTACTTACTATTTATCAAATTGTTACTTACTATTTATTAAATTGTTACATACTATTTATTAAATTGTTACTTACTATTTATTAAATTGTTACTAACTATTTATCAAATGGTTACTTACTATTTATCAAATGGTTACTTACTATTTATCAAATGGTTACTTACTATTTATCAAATGGTTACTTACTATTTATCAAATTGTTACTTACTATTTATCAAATTGTTACTTACTCTTCATTAAATTGTTACTGTTTATTAAATTGTTACTTACTATTTATCAAATTGTTACTCTCTATTTATCAAATCGTTACTTACTATTTATCAAATTGTTACTTACTATTTATTAAAATGTTTCTTACTATTTATTAAATTGTTACTTACTATTTATTAAGTTGTTACTAACTATTAATTAAATTGTTACTATATATTTATTAAATTGTTACTTACTATTTATTAAATTGTTACTTACTATTTATCAAATGGTTACTTACTATTTATCAAATGGTTACTTACTATTTATCAAATTGTTACTTACTATTTATTAAATTGTTACTTACTATTTATTAAATTATTACTTACTATTTATTAAATTGTTACTTACTCTTCATTAAATTGTTACTGTTTATTAAATTGTTACTTACTATTTATCAAATTGTTACTTTCTATTTATCAAATCGTTATTTACTATTTATCAAATTGTTACTTACTATTTATTAAAATGTTTCTTACTATTTATTAAATTGTTACTTACTATTTATTAAGTTGTTACTAACTATTAATTAAATTGTTACTATCTATTTATTAAATTGTTACTTACTATTTATTAAATTGTTACTTACTATTTATTAAATTGTTACTTACTATTTATCAAATGGTTACTTACTATTTATCAAATGGTTACTTACTATTTATCAAATTGTTACTTACTATTTATCAAATTGTTACTTACTATTTATCAAATTGTTACTTACTATTTATTAAATTGTTACATACTATTTATTAAATTGTTACTTACTATTTATTAAATTGTTACTTACTATTTATCAAATGGTTACTTACTATTTATCAAATGGTTACTTACTATTTATCAAATGGTTACTTACTATTTATCAAATTGTTACTTACTATTTATCAAATTGTTACTTACTATTTATCAAATTGTTACTTACTATTTATCAAATTGTTTCTTACTATTTATTAAATTGTTACATACTATTTATTAAATTGTTACTTACTATTTATTAAATTGTTACTTACTCTTTATTAAATTGTTACTTACTATTTATTAATTGTTACTTACTATTTATCAAATGGTTACTTACTATTTATCAAATGGTTACTTACTATTTATCAAATGGTTACTTACTATTTATTAAATTGTTACATACTATTTATTAAATTGTTACTTACTATTTATTAAATTGTTACTAACTATTTATCAAATGGTTACTTACTATTTATCAAATGGTTACTTACTATTTATCAAATGGTTACTTACTATTTATCAAATGGTTACTTACTATTTATCAAATTGTTACTTACTATTTATCAAATTGTTACTTACTCTTCATTAAATTGTTACTGTTTATTAAATTGTTACTTACTATTTATCAAATTGTTACTCTCTATTTATCAAATCGTTACTTACTATTTATCAAATTGTTACTTACTATTTATTAAAATGTTTCTTACTATTTATTAAATTGTTACTTACTATTTATTAAGTTGTTACTAACTATTAATTAAATTGTTACTATATATTTATTAAATTGTTACTTACTATTTATTAAATTGTTACTTACTATTTATCAAATGGTTACTTACTATTTATCAAATGGTTACTTACTATTTATCAAATTGTTACTTACTATTTATTAAATTGTTACTTACTATTTATTAAATTATTACTTACTATTTATTAAATTGTTACTTACTCTTCATTAAATTGTTACTGTTTATTAAATTGTTACTTACTATTTATCAAATTGTTACTTTCTATTTATCAAATCGTTATTTACTATTTATCAAATTGTTACTTACTATTTATTAAAATGTTTCTTACTATTTATTAAATTGTTACTTACTATTTATTAAGTTGTTACTAACTATTAATTAAATTGTTACTATCTATTTATTAAATTGTTACTTACTATTTATTAAATTGTTACTTACTATTTATTAAATTGTTACTTACTATGTATTAAATTGTTACTTACTATTTTTAAGTTGTTACATACTATTTATTAAATTGTTACTTACAATTTATTAAATTGTTACTTACTATTTATTAAATTGTTACTTACTATTTATTAAATTGTTACTTACTATTTACTAAATTGTTACTTATTATTTATTATATTGTTTCTTACTATTTATTAAATTGTCACATACTATTTATAAAATTGTTACTTACTATTTATCAAATTGTTACTTACTATTTATTAAATTGTTACTTACTAGTTATTAAATTGTTACTATTTTTTAAATTGTTACTTACTATTTATTAAATTGTTACTTACTATTTATTAAATTGTTACTTTCTATTTAGTAAATTGTTACTTACTATTTATTAAATTGTTACATACTATTTATTAAATTGTTTCATACTATTTATTAAATTGTTACATACTATTTATTAAATTGTTACTCACTATTTATTAAATTGTTACTTACTATTTATTAAATTGTTACTTACTATTTATTAAATTGTTACTTACTCTTTATTAAATTGTTACTGTTTATTAAATTGTTACTTACTATTTATTAAATTGTTACTTACTATTTAGTAAATTGTTACTTACTATTTATTAAATTGTTACATACTATTTAGTAAATTGTTTCATACTATTTATTAAATTGTTACTTACTATTTATTAAATTGTTACTCACTATTTATTAAATTATTACTTACTATTTATTAAATTGTTACTTACTATTTACTAAATTGTTACTTACTATTTATTAAATTATTACTTACTATGTATTAAATTGTTACTTACTATTTATTAAATTGTTACATACTATTTATTAAATTGTTACTTACAATTTATCAAATTGTTACTTACTATTTATCAAATTGTTACTTACTATTTATTAAATTGTTACTTACTATTTATTAAATTGTTACTTACTATTTATCAAATGGTTACTTACTATTTATCAAATGGTTACTTACTATTTATCAAATTGTTACTTACTATTTATCAAATTGTTACTTACTATTTATCAAATTGTTACTTACTATTTATTAAATTGTTACATACTATTTATTAAATTGTTACTTACTATTTATTAAATTGTTACTAACTATTTATCAAATGGTTACTTACTATTTATCAAATGGTTACTTACTATTTATCAAATGGTTACTTACTATTTATCAAATTGTTACTTACTATTTATCAAATTGTTTCTTACTATTTATTAAATTGTTACTTACTATTTATTAAATTGTTACTCAATATGTATTAAATTGTTACTTACTATTTATTAAATTGTTACACTCTATTTATTAAATTGTTACTTACTATTTATGAAATTGTTACTCACTATTTATTAAATTGTTACTTACTATTTATTAAATTGTTACTTACTATTTACTAAATTGTTACTTACTATTTATTAAATTATTACTTACTATGTATTAAATTGTTACTTACTATTTATTAAATTGTTACATACTATTTATTAAATTGTTACTTACAATTTATCAAATTGTTACTTACTATTTATCAAATTGTTACTTACTATTTATTAAATTGTTACTTACTATTTATTAAATTGTTACTTACTATTTATTAAATTATTACTTACTATTTATTAAATTGTTACTTACTCTTTATTAAATTGTTACTGTTTATTAAATTGTTACTTACTATTTATCAAATTGTTACTTTCTATTTATTAAATCGTTACTTATTATTTATCAAATTGTTACTTACTATTTATTAAAATGTTTCTTACTATTAATTAAATTGTTACTAACTATTTATTAAATTGTTACTTACTATTTATTAAATTGTTACTTACTATTTATCAAATGGTTACTTACTATTTATCAAATGGTTACTTACTATTTATCAAATTGTTACTTACTATTTATCAAATTGTTACTTACTGTTAATCAAATTGTTACTTACTATTTATTAAATTGTTACTTACTATTTATTAAATTGTTACTTACTATTTACTAAATTGTTACTTACTATTTATTAAATTATTACTTATTATGTATTAAATTGTTACTTACTATTTATTAAATTGTTACATACTATTTATTAAATTGTTACTTACAATTTATCAAATTGTTACTTACTATTTATCAAATTGTTACTTACTATTTATTAAATTGTTACTTACTATTTATTAAATTGTTACTTACTATTTATTAAATTATTACTTACAATTTATTAAATTGTTACTTACTCTTCATTAAATTGTTACTGTTTATTAAATTGTTACTTACTATTTATCAAATTGTTACTTTCTATTTATCAAATCGTTACTTACTATTTATCAAATTGTTACTTACTATTTATTAAAATGTATCTTACTATTTATTAAATTGTTACTTACTATTTATTAAGTTGTTACTTACTATTAATTAAATTGTTACTATCTATTTATTAAATTTTTACTTACTATTTATTAAATTGTTACTTACTATTTATCAAATTGTTACTTACTATTTATCAAATTGTTACTTACTATTTATTAAATTGTTACATACTATTTATTAAATTGTTACTTACTATTTATTAAATTGTTACTGTTTATTAAATTGTTACTAACTATTTATCAAATTGTTACTTTCTATTTATCAAATCGTTACTTACTATTTATCAAATTGTTACTTACTATTTATTAAAATGTTTCTTACTATTTATTAAATTGTTACTTACTATTTATTAAGTTGTTACTTACTATTAATTAAATTGTTACTATCTATTTATTAAATTGTTACTTACTATTTATTAAATTGTTACTTACTATTTATCAAATGGTTACTTACTATTTATCAAATGGTTACTTACTATTTATCAAATTGTTACTTACTATTTATCAAATTGTTACTTACTATTTATCAAATTGTTACTTACTATTTATTAAATTGTTACATACTATTTATTAAATTGTTACTTACTACTTATTAAATTGTTACTAACTATTTATCAAATGGTTACTTACTATTTATCAAATGGTTACTTACTATTTATCAAATGGTTACTTACTATTTATCAAATTGTTTCTTACTATTTATTAAATTGTTACTTACTATTTATTAAATTGTTACTCAATATGTATTAAATTGTTACTTACTATTTATTAAATTGTTACACTCTATTTATTAAATTGTTACTTACTATTTATGAAATTGTTACTCACTATTTATTAAATTGTTACTTACTATTTATTAAATTGTTACTTACTATTTACTAAATTGTTACTTACTATTTATTAAATTATTACTTACTATGTATTAAATTGTTACTTACTATTTATTAAATTGTTACATACTATTTATTAAATTGTTACTTACAATTTATCAAATTGTTACTTACTATTTATCAAATTGTTACTTACTATTTATTAAAATGTTACTTACTATTTATTAAATTGTTACTTACTATTTATTAAATTATTACTTACTATTTATTAAATTGTTACTTACTCTTTATTAAATTGTTACTGTTTATTAAATTGTTACTTACTATTTATCAAATTGTTACTTTCTATTTATTAAATCGTTACTTACTATTTATCAAATTGTTACTTACTATTTATTAAAATGTTTCTTACTATTAATTAAATTGTTACTATCTATTTATTAAATTGTTACTTACTATTTATTAAATTGTTACTTACTATTTATCAAATGGTTACTTACTATTTATCAAATGGTTACTTACTATTTATCAAATTGTTACTTACTATTTATCAAATTGTTACTTACTATTTATCAAATTGTTACTTACTATTTATTAAATTGTTACATACTATTTATTAAATTGTTACTTACTATTTATTAAATTGTTACTGTTTATTAAATTGTTACTAACTATTTATCAAATTGTTACTTACTATTTATCAAATGGTTACTTACTATTTATCAAATTGTTACTTACTATTTATCAAATTGTTACTTACTATTTATTATATTGTTACTTACTATTAATTAAATTGTTACTTACTATTTATTAAATTGTTACTTACTATTTATTAAATTTGTTACTTGCTATTTATCAAATTGTTACTTACTATATATTAAATTGTTACTTACTATTTATTAAATTGTTACTTACTATTTATTAAATTTTTATATACTATTTATTAAATTGTTACTTACTATTTATCAAATGGTTACTTACTATTTATCAAATGGTTACTTAGTATTTATTAAATTGTTACTTACTATTCATTAAATTGTTACTTACTATGTATTAAATTGTTACTTACTATTTTTAAGTTGTTACATACTATTTATTAAATTGTTACTTACAATTTATTAAATTGTTACTTACTATTTATTAAATTGTTACTTACTATTTATTAAATTGTTACTTACTATTTATTAAATTGTTACTTATTATTTATTATATTGTTTCTTACTATTTATTAAATTGTCACTTACTATTTATAAAATTGTTACTTACTATTTATCAAATTGTTACTTACTATTTATTAAATTGTTACTTACTAGTTATTAAATTGTTACTATTTTTTAAATTGTTACTTACTATTTATTAAATTGTTACTTACTATTTATTAAATTATTACTTTCTATTTAGTAAATTGTTACTTACTATTTATTAAATTGTTACATACTATTTATTAAATTGTTTCATACTATTTATTAAATTGTTACATACTATTTATTAAATTGTTACTAACTATTTATTAAATTGTTACTTACTATTTATTAAATTGTTACTTACTATTTATTGAATTGTTACTTACTCTTTATTAAATTGTTACTGTTTATTAAATTGTTACTTACTATTTATTAAATTGTTACTTACTATTTAGTAAATTGTTACTTACTATTTATTAAATTGTTACATACTATTTATTAAATTGTTTCATACTATTTATTAAATTGTTACTTACTATTAATTAAATTGTTACTCACTATTTATTAAATTATTACTTACTATTTATTAAATTGTTACTTACTATTTACTAAATTGTTACTTACTATTTATTAAATTATTACTTACTATGTATTAAATTGTTACTTACTATTTATTAAATTGTTACATACTATTTATTAAATTGTTACTTACAATTTATCAAATTGTTACTTACTATTTATCAAATTGTTACTTACTATTTATTAAATTGTTACTTACTATTTATTAAATTGTTACTTACTATTTATTAAATTATTACTTACTATTTATTAAATTGTTACTTACTATTTATTAAATTGTTACTGTTTATTAAATTGTTACTTACTATTTATCAAATTGTTACTTTCTATTTATCAAATCGTTACTTACTATTTATCAAATTGTTACTTACTATTTATTAAAATGTTTCTTACTATTTATTAAATTGTTACTTACTATTTATTAAGTTGTTACTTACTATTAATTAAATTGTTACTATCTATTTATTAAATTGTTACTTACTATTTATTAAATTGTTACTTACTATTTATCAAATGGTTACTTACTATTTATCAAATGGTTACTTACTATTTATCAAATTGTTACTTACTATTTATCAAATTGTTACTTACTATTTATCAAATTGTTACTTACTATTTATTAAATTGTTACATACTATTTATTAAATTGTTACTTACTATTTATCAAATGGTTACTTACTATTTATCAAATGGTTACTTACTATTTATTAAAATGTTTCTTACTATTTATTAAATTGTTACTTACTATTTATTAAGTTGTTACTAACTATTAATTAAATTGTTACTATATATTTATTAAATTGTTACTTACTATTTATTAAATTGTTACTTACTATTTATCAAATGGTTACTTACTATTTATCAAATGGTTACTTACTATTTATCAAATTGTTACTTACTATTTATTAAATTGTTACTTACTATTTATTAAATTATTACTTACTATTTATTAAATTGTTACTTACTCTTCATTAAATTGTTACTGTTTATTAAATTGTTACTTACTATTTATCAAATTGTTACTTTCTATTTATCAAATCGTTACTTACTATTTATCAAATTGTTACTTACTATTTATTAAAATGTTTCTTACTATTTATTAAATTGTTACTTACTATTTATTAAGTTGTTACTAACTATTAATTAAATTGTTACTATCTATTTATTAAATTGTTACTTACTATTTATTAAATTGTTACTTACTATTTATTAAATTGTTACTTACTATTTATCAAATGGTTACTTACTATTTATCAAATGGTTACTTACTATTTATCAAATTGTTACTTACTATTTATCAAATTGTTTCTTACTATTTATTAAATTGTTACTTACTATTTATTAAATTGTTACTCAATATGTATTAAATTGTTACTTACTATTTATTAAATTGTTACACTCTATTTATTAAATTGTTACTTACTATTTATGAAATTGTTACTCACTATTTATTAAATTGTTACTTACTATTTATTAAATTGTTACTTACTATTTACTAAATTGTTACTTACTATTTATTAAATTATTACTTACTATGTATTAAATTGTTACTTACTATTTATTAAATTGTTACATACTATTTATTAAATTGTTACTTACAATTTATCAAATTGTTACTTACTATTTATCAAATTGTTACTTACTATTTATTAAATTGTTACTTACTATTTATTAAATTGTTACTTACTATTTATTAAATTATTACTTACTATTTATTAAATTGTTACTTACTCTTTATTAAATTGTTACTGTTTATTAAATTGTTACTTACTATTTATCAAATTGTTACTTTCTATTTATTAAATCGTTACTTACTATTTATCAAATTGTTACTTACTATTTATTAAAATGTTTCTTACTATTAATTAAATTGTTACTAACTATTTATTAAATTGTTACTTACTATTTATTAAATTGTTACTTACTATTTATCAAATGGTTACTTACTATTTATCAAATGGTTACTTACTAATTATCAAATTGTTACTTACTATTTATCAAATTGTTACTTACTGTTAATCAAATTGTTACTTACTATTTATTAAATTGTTACTTACTATTTATTAAATTGTTACTTACTATTTACTAAATTGTTACTTACTATTTATTAAATTATTACTTATTATGTATTAAATTGTTACTTACTATTTATTAAATTGTTACATACTATTTATTAAATTGTTACTTACAATTTATCAAATTGTTACTTACTATTTATCAAATTGTTACTTACTATTTATTAAATTGTTACTTACTATTTATTAAATTGTTACTTACTATTTATTAAATTATTACTTACAATTTATTAAATTGTTACTTACTCTTCATTAAATTGTTACTGTTTATTAAATTGTTACTTACTATTTATCAAATTGTTACTTTCTATTTATCAAATCGTTACTTACTATTTATCAAATTGTTACTTACTATTTATTAAAATGTATCTTACTATTTATTAAATTGTTACTTACTATTTATTAAGTTGTTACTTACTATTAATTAAATTGTTACTATCTATTTATTAAATTTTTACTTACTATTTATTAAATTGTTACTTACTATTTATCAAATTGTTACTTACTATTTATCAAATTGTTACTTACTATTTATTAAATTGTTACATACTATTTATTAAATTGTTACTTACTATTTATTAAATTGTTACTGTTTATTAAATTGTTACTAACTATTTATCAAATTGTTACTTTCTATTTATCAAATCGTTACTTACTATTTATCAAATTGTTACTTACTATTTATTAAAATGTTTCTTACTATTTATTAAATTGTTACTTACTATTTATTAAGTTGTTACTTACTATTAATTAAATTGTTACTATCTATTTATTAAATTGTTACTTACTATTTATTAAATTGTTACTTACTATTTATCAAATGGTTACTTACTATTTATCAAATGGTTACTTACTATTTATCAAATTGTTACTTACTATTTATCAAATTGTTACTTACTATTTATCAAATTGTTACTTACTATTTATTAAATTGTTACATACTATTTATTAAATTGTTACTTACTATTTATTAAATTGTTACTGTTTATTAAATTGTTACTAACTATTTATCAAATTGTTACTTACTATTTATCAAATGGTTACTTACTATTTATCAAATTGTTACTTACTATTTATCAAATTGTTACTTACTATTTATTATATTGTTACTTACTATTAATTAAATTGTTACTTACTATTTATTAAATTGTTACTTACTATTTATTAAATTTGTTACTTGCTATTTATCAAATTGTTACTTACTATATATTAAATTGTTACTTACTATTTATTAAATTGTTACTTACTATTTATTAAATTTTTATATACTATTTATTAAATTGTTACTTACTATTTATCAAATGGTTACTTACTATTTATCAAATGGTTACTTAGTATTTATTAAATTGTTACTTACTATTCATTAAATTGTTACTTACTATGTATTAAATTGTTACTTACTACTTTTAAGTTGTTACATACTATTTATTAAATTGTTACTTACAATTTATTAAATTGTTACTTACTATTTATTAAATTGTTACTTACTATTTATTAAATTGTTACTTACTATTTATTAAATTGTTACTTATTATTTATTATATTGTTTCTTACTATTTATTAAATTGTCACTTACTATTTATAAAATTGTTACTTACTATTTATCAAATTGTTACTTACTATTTATTAAATTGTTACTTACTAGTTATTAAATTGTTACTATTTTTTAAATTGTTACTTACTATTTATTAAATTGTTACTTACTATTTATTAAATTATTACTTTCTATTTAGTAAATTGTTACTTACTATTTATTAAATTGTTACATACTATTTATTAAATTGTTTCATACTATTTATTAAATTGTTACATACTATTTATTAAATTGTTACTAACTATTTATTAAATTGTTACTTACTATTTATTAAATTGTTACTTACTATTTATTAAATTGTTACTTACTCTTTATTAAATTGTTACTGTTTATTAAATTGTTACTTACTATTTATTAAATTGTTACTTACTATTTAGTAAATTGTTACTTACTATTTATTAAATTGTTACATACTATTTATTAAATTGTTTCATACTATTTATTAAATTGTTACTTACTATTAATTAAATTGTTACTCACTATTTATTAAATTATTACTTACTATTTATTAAATTGTTACTTACTATTTACTAAATTGTTACTTACTATTTATTAAATTATTACTTACTATGTATTAAATTGTTACTTACTATTTATTAAATTGTTACATACTATTTATTAAATTGTTACTTACAATTTATCAAATTGTTACTTACTATTTATCAAATTGTTACTTACTATTTATTAAATTGTTACTTACTATTTATTAAATTGTTACTTACTATTTATTAAATTATTACTTACTATTTATTAAATTGTTACTTACTATTTATTAAATTGTTACTTACTATTTATCAAATTGTTACTTTCTATTTATCAAATCGTTACTTACTATTTATCAAATTGTTACTTACTATTTATTAAAATGTTTCTTACTATTTATTAAATTGTTACTTACTATTTATTAAGTTGTTACTTACTATTAATTAAATTGTTACTATCTATTTATTAAATTGTTACTTACTATTTATTAAATTGTTACTTACTATTTATCAAATGGTTACTTACTATTTATCAAATGGTTACTTACTATTTATCAAATTGTTACTTACTATTTATCAAATTGTTACTTACTATTTATCAAATTGTTACTTACTATTTATTAAATTGTTACATACTATTTATTAAATTGTTACTTACTATTTATCAAATGGTTACTTACTATTTATCAAATGGTTACTTACTATTTATTAAAATGTTTCTTACTATTTATTAAATTGTTACTTACTATTTATTAAGTTGTTACTAACTATTAATTAAATTGTTACTATATATTTATTAAATTGTTACTTACTATTTATTAAATTGTTACTTACTATTTATCAAATGGTTACTTACTATTTATCAAATGGTTACTTACTATTTATCAAATTGTTACTTACTATTTATTAAATTGTTACTTACTATTTATTAAATTATTACTTACTATTTATTAAATTGTTACTTACTCTTCATTAAATTGTTACTGTTTATTAAATTGTTACTTACTATTTATCAAATTGTTACTTTCTATTTATCAAATCGTTACTTACTATTTATCAAATTGTTACTTACTATTTATTAAAATGTTTCTTACTATTTATTAAATTGTTACTTACTATTTATTAAGTTGTTACTAACTATTAATTAAATTGTTACTATCTATTTATTAAATTGTTACTTACTATTTATTAAATTGTTACTTACTATTTATTAAATTGTTACTTACTATTTATCAAATGGTTACTTACTATTTATCAAATGGTTACTTACTATTTATCAAATTGTTACTTACTATTTATCAAATTGTTTCTTACTATTTATTAAATTGTTACTTACTATTTATTAAATTGTTACTCAATATGTATTAAATTGTTACTTACTATTTATTAAATTGTTACACTCTATTTATTAAATTGTTACTTACTATTTATGAAATTGTTACTCACTATTTATTAAATTGTTACTTACTATTTATTAAATTGTTACTTACTATTTACTAAATTGTTACTTACTATTTATTAAATTATTACTTACTATGTATTAAATTGTTACTTACTATTTATTAAATTGTTACATACTATTTATTAAATTGTTACTTACAATTTATCAAATTGTTACTTACTATTTATCAAATTGTTACTTACTATTTATTAAATTGTTACTTACTATTTATTAAATTGTTACTTACTATTTATTAAATTATTACTTACTATTTATTAAATTGTTACTTACTCTTTATTAAATTGTTACTGTTTATTAAATTGTTACTTACTATTTATCAAATTGTTACTTTCTATTTATTAAATCGTTACTTACTATTTATCAAATTGTTACTTACTATTTATTAAAATGTTTCTTACTATTAATTAAATTGTTACTAACTATTTATTAAATTGTTACTTACTATTTATTAAATTGTTACTTACTATTTATCAAATGGTTACTTACTATTTATCAAATGGTTACTTACTAATTATCAAATTGTTACTTACTATTTATCAAATTGTTACTTACTGTTAATCAAATTGTTACTTACTATTTATTAAATTGTTACTTACTATTTATTAAATTGTTACTTACTATTTACTAAATTGTTACTTACTATTTATTAAATTATTACTTATTATGTATTAAATTGTTACTTACTATTTATTAAATTGTTACATACTATTTATTAAATTGTTACTTACAATTTATCAAATTGTTACTTACTATTTATCAAATTGTTACTTACTATTTATTAAATTGTTACTTACTATTTATTAAATTGTTACTTACTATTTATTAAATTATTACTTACAATTTATTAAATTGTTACTTACTCTTCATTAAATTGTTACTGTTTATTAAATTGTTACTTACTATTTATCAAATTGTTACTTTCTATTTATCAAATCGTTACTTACTATTTATCAAATTGTTACTTACTATTTATTAAAATGTATCTTACTATTTATTAAATTGTTACTTACTATTTATTAAGTTGTTACTTACTATTAATTAAATTGTTACTATCTATTTATTAAATTTTTACTTACTATTTATTAAATTGTTACTTACTATTTATCAAATTGTTACTTACTATTTATCAAATTGTTACTTACTATTTATTAAATTGTTACATACTATTTATTAAATTGTTACTTACTATTTATTAAATTGTTACTGTTTATTAAATTGTTACTAACTATTTATCAAATTGTTACTTTCTATTTATCAAATCGTTACTTACTATTTATCAAATTGTTACTTACTATTTATTAAAATGTTTCTTACTATTTATTAAATTGTTACTTACTATTTATTAAGTTGTTACTTACTATTAATTAAATTGTTACTATCTATTTATTAAATTGTTACTTACTATTTATTAAATTGTTACTTACTATTTATCAAATGGTTACTTACTATTTATCAAATGGTTACTTACTATTTATCAAATTGTTACTTACTATTTATCAAATTGTTACTTACTATTTATCAAATTGTTACTTACTATTTATTAAATTGTTACATACTATTTATTAAATTGTTACTTACTACTTATTAAATTGTTACTAACTATTTATCAAATGGTTACTTACTATTTATCAAATGGTTACTTACTATTTATCAAATGGTTACTTACTATTTATCAAATTGTTACTTACTATTTATCAAATTGTTTCTTACTATTTATTAAATTGTTACTTACTATTTATTAAATTGTTACTCAATATGTATTAAATTGTTACTTACTATTTATTAAATTGTTACACTCTATTTATTAAATTGTTACTTACTATTTATGAAATTGTTACTCACTCTTTATTAAATTGTTACTTACTATTTATTAAATTGTTACTTACTATTTACTAAATTGTTACTTACTATTTATTAAATTATTACTTACTATGTATTAAATTGTTACTTACTATTTATTAAATTGTTACATACTATTTATTAAATTGTTACTTACAATTTATCAAATTGTTACTTACTATTTATCAAATTGTTACTTACTATTTATTAAAATGTTACTTACTATTTATTAAATTGTTACTTACTATTTATTAAATTATTACTTACTATTTATTAAATTGTTACTTACTCTTTATTAAATTGTTACTGTTTATTAAATTGTAACTTACTATTTATCAAATTGTTACTTTCTATTTATTAAATCGTTACTTACTATTTATCAAATTGTTACTTACTATTTATTAAAATGTTTCTTACTATTAATTAAATTGTTACTATCTATTTATTAAATTGTTACTTACTATTTATTAAATTGTTACTTACTATTTATCAAATGGTTACTTACTATTTATCAAATGGTTACTTACTATTTATCAAATTGTTACTTACTATTTATCAAATTGTTACTTACTGTCAATCAAATTGTTACTTACTATTTATTATATTGTTACTTACTATTTATTAAATTGTTACTTACTATTTATTAAATTGTTACAATTTCTTAAATTGTTACTTACTATTTATTAAATTGTTACTTACTATTTATTAAATTGTTACTTACTATGTATTAAATTGTTACTTACTATTTATTAAATTGTTACATACTATTTATTAAATTGTTACTTACTATTTATTAAATTGTTACTTACTATTAATTAAATTATTACTTACTATTTATTAAATCGTTACTTACTATTTATCAAATTGTTACTTACTATTTATTAAAATGTTTCTTACTATTAATTAAATTGTTACTATCTATTTATTAAATTGTTACTTACTATTTATTAAATTGTTACTTACTATTTATCAAATGGTTACTTACTATTTATCAAATGGTTACTTACTATTTATCAAATTGTTACTTACTATTTATTAAATTGTTACTTTCTATTTAGTAAATTGTTACTTACTATTTATTAAATTGTTACATACTATTTATTAAATTGTTTCATACTATTTATTAAATTGTTACTTACTATTTATTAAATTGTTACTCACTATTTATTAAATTGTTACTTACTATTTATTAAATTGTTACTTACTATTTATTAAATTGTTACTTACTCTTTATTAAATTGTTACTGTTTATTAAATTGTTACTTACTATTTATTAAATTGTTACTTACTATTTAGTAAATTGTTACTTACTATTTATTAAATTGTTACATACTATTTATTAAATTGTTTCATACTATTTATTAAATTGTTACTTACTATTTATTAAATTGTTACTCACTATTTATTAAATTGTTACTTACTATTTATTAAATTGTTACTTACTATTTACTAAATTGTTACTTACTATTTATTAAATTATTACTTACTATATATTAAATTGTTACTTACTATTTATTAAATTGTTACATACTATATATTAAATTGTTACTTACAATTTATCAAATTGTTACTTACTATTTATCAAATTGTTACTTACTATTTATTAAATTGTTACTTACTATTTATTATATTGTTACTTACTATTTATTAAATTATTACTTACTATTTATTAAATTGTTACTTACTATTTATTAAATTGTTACTGTTTATTAAATTGTTACTTACTATTTATCAAATTGTTACTTTCTATTTATCAAATCGTTACTTACTATTTATCAAATTGTTACTTACTATTTATTAAAATGTTTCTTACTATTTATTAAATTGTTACTTACTATTTATTAAGTTGTTACTTACTATTAATTAAATTGTTACTATCTATTTATTAAATTGTTACTTACTATTTATTAAATTGTTACTTACTATTTATCAAATGGTTACTTACTATTTATCAAATGGTTACTTACTCTTTATCAAATTGTTACTTACTATTTATCAAATTGTTACTTACTATTTATCAAATTGTTACTTACTATTTATCAAATTGTTTCTTACTATTTATTAAATTGTTACTTACTATTTATTAAATTGTTACTTACTATGTATTAAATTGTTACTTACTATTTATTAAATTGTTACACACTATTTATTAAATTGTTGCTTACTATTTATCAAATTGTTACTTTCTATTTATCAAATCGTTACTTACTATTTATCAAATTGTTACTTACTATTTATTAAAATGTTTCTTACTATTTATTAAATTGTTACTTACTATTTATTAAGTTGTTACTAACTATTAATTAAATTGTTACTATCTATTTATTAAATTGTTACTTACTATTTATTAAATTGTTACTTACTATTTATCAAATGGTTACTTACTATTTATCAAATGGTAACTTACTATTTATCAAATTGTTACTTACTATTTATCAAATTGTTACTTACTATTTATCAAATTGTTACTTACTATTTATTAAATTGTTACATACTATTTATTAAATTGTTACTTACTATTTATTAAATTGTTACTCACTATTTATTAAATTGTTACTTACTATTTATTAAATTGTTACTTACTATTTATTAAATTGTTACTTACTCTTTATTAAATTATTACTTACTATGTATTAAATTGTTACTTACTATTTATTAAATTGTTACATACTATTTATTAAATTGTTACTTACAATTTATCAAATTGTTACTTACTATTTATCAAATTGTTACTTACTATTTATTAAATTGTTACTTACTATTTATTAAATTGTTACTTACTATTTATTAAATTATTACTTACTATTTATTAAATTGTTACCTACTCTTTATTAAATTGTTACTGTTTATTAAATTGTTACTTACTATTTATCAAATTGTTACTTTCTATTTATCAAATCGTTACTTACTATTTATCAAATTGTTACTTACTATTTATTAAAATGTTTCTTACTATTAATTAAATTGTTACTATCTATTTATTAAATTGTTACTTACTATTTATTAAATTGTTACTTACTATTTATCAAATGGTTACTTACTATTTATCAAATGGTTACTTACTATTTATCAAATTGTTACTTACTATTTATCAAATTGTTACTTACTGTTAATCAAATTGTTACTTACTATTTATTAAATTGTTACTTACTATTTATTAAATTGATACTTACTATTTATTAAATTGTTACTATTTCTTAAATTGTTACTTACTATTTATTAAATTGTTACTTACTATTTATTAAATTGTTACTTACTATGTATTAAATTGTTACTTACTATTTATTAAATTGTTACATACTATTTATTAAATTGTTACTTACTATTTATTAAATTGTTACTTACTATTTATTAAATTGTTACTAACTATTTATCAAATGGTTACTTACTATTTATCAAATGGTTACTTACTATTTATTAAATGGTTACTTACTATTTATCAAATTGTTACTTACTATTTATCAAATTGTTACTTACTATTTATAAAATTGTTACTTACTATTTATCAAATGGTTACTTACTATTTATCAAATGGTTACTTACTATTTATCAAATTGTTACTTACTATTTATCAAATGGTTACTTACTATTTATCAAATTGTTACTTACTATTTATCAAATTGTTACTTACTATTTACCAAATTGTTACTTACTATTTATTAAATTGTTACATACTATTTATTAAATTGTTACTCACTATTTATTAAATTGTTACTTACTATTTATTAAATTGTTACTTACTATTTACTAAATTGTTGCTTACTATTTATTAAATTATTACTTACTATATATTAAATTGTTACTTACTATTTATTAAATTGTTACATACTATTTATTAAATTGTTACTTACAATTTATCAAATTGTTACTTACTATTTATTAAATTGTTACTTACTATTTATTAAATTGTTACTTACTATTTATTAAATTGTTACTTACAATTTATCAAATTGTTACTTACTATTTATCAAATTGTTACTTACTATTTATTAAATTGTTACTTACTATTTATTATATTGTTACTTACTATTTATTAAATTATTACTTACTATTTATTAAATTGTTACTTACTATTTATTAAATTGTTACTGTTTATTAAATTGTTACTTACTATTTATCAAATTGTTACTTTCTATTTATCAAATCGTTACTTACTATTTATCAAATTGTTACTTACTATTTATTAAAATGTTTCTTACTATTTATTAAATTGTTACTTACTATTTATTAAGTTGTTACTTACTATTAATTAAATTGTTACTATCTATTTATTAAATTGTTACTTACTATTTATCAAATTGTTACTTACTATTTACCAAATTGTTACTTACTATTTATTAAATTGTTACATACTATTTATTAAATTGTTACTCACTATTTATTAAATTGTTACTTACTATTTATTAAATTGTTACTTACTATTTATTAAGTTGTTACTAACTATTAATTAAATTGTTACTATCTATTTATTAAATTGTTACTTACTATTTATTAAATTGTTACTTACTATTTATCAAATGGTTACTTACTATTTATCAAATGGTTACTTACTATTTATCAAATTGTTACTTACTATTTATCAAATTGTTACTTACTATTTACCAAATTGTTACTTACTATTTATTAAATTGTTACATACTATTTATTAAATTGTTACTTACTATTTATTAAATTGTTACTTACTATTTATCAAATGGTTACTTACTATTTATCAAATGGTTACTTACTATTTATCAAATGGTTACTAACTATTTATCAAATTGTTACTTACTATTTATCAAATTGTTACTTACTATTTATCAAATTGTTACTTACTATTTATCAAATTGTTTCTTACTATTTATTAAATTGTTACTTACTACTTATTAAATTGTTACTTACTATGTATTAAATTGTTACTTACTATTTATTAAATTGTTACACACTATTTATTAAATTGTTACTTACTATTTATTAAATTGTTACTTACTATTTATTAAATTGTTACTTACTATTTATTAAATTGTTACTTACTATTTATTAAATTGTTACTTATTATTTATTAAATTGACACTTACTATTTATTAAATTGTTACAAACTATTTATTAAATTGTTACTTACTATTTATTATATTGTTACTTACTCTTTATTAAATTGTTACTTACTATTTATTAATTGTTACTTACTATTTATCAAATGGTTACTTACTATTTATTAAAATGTTTCTTACTATTTATTAAATAGTTACTTACTATTTATTAAGTTGTTACTAACTATTAATTAAATTGTTACTATCTATTTATTAAATTGTTACTTACTATTTATTAAATTGTTACTTACTATTTATCAAATGGTTACTTACTATTTATCAAATGGTAACTTACTATTTATCAAAATGTTACTTACTATTTATCAAATTGTTACTTACTATTTATCAAATTGTTACTTACTATTTATTAAATTGTTACATACTATTTATTAAATTGTTACTTACTATTTATTAAATTGTTACTAACTATTTATCAAATGGTTACTTACTATTTATCAAATGGTTACTTACTATTTATCAAATGGTTACTTACTATTTATCAAATTGTTACTTACTATTTATCAAATTGTTACTTACTATTTATCAAATTGTTTCTTACTATTTATTAAATTGTTACTTACTATTTATTAAATTGTTACTCAATATGTATTAAATTGTTACTTACTATTTATTAAATTGTTACACACTATTTATTAAATTGTTACTTACTATTTATGAAATTGTTACTCACTATTTATTAAATTGTTACTTACTATTTATTAAATTGTTACTTACTATTTACTAAATTGTTACTTACTATTTATTAAATTATTACTTACTATGTATTAAATTGTTACTTACTATGTATTCAATTGTTACTTACTATTTATTAAATTGTTACACACTATTTATTAAATTGTTACTTACTATTGATGAAATTGTTACTCACTATTTATTAAATTATTACTTACTATTTATCAAATTGTTTCTTACTATTTATTAAATTGTTACTTACTATTTATTAAATTGTTACTTACTATTTATTAAATTGTTACTTACTATTTATTAAATTGTTACTTACTATTTATTAAATTGTTACTTATTATTTATTAAATTGACACTTTCTATTTATTAAATTGTTACAAACTATTTATTAAATTGTTACTTACTATTTATTAAATTGTTACTTACTCTTTATTAAATTGTTACTTACTATTTATTAATTGTTACTTACTATTTATCAAATGGTTACTTACTATTTATTAAAATGTTTCTTACTATTTATCAAATTGTTGCTTACTATTTATCAAATTGTTACTTACTATTTATTAAATTGTTACATACTATTTATTAAATTGTTACTTACTATTTATTAAATTGTTACTAACTATTTATCAAATGGTTACTTACTATTTATCAAATGGTTACTTACTATTTATCAAATGGTTACTTACTATTTATCAAATTGTTACTTACTATTTATCAAATTGTTACTTACTATTTATCAAATTGTTTCTTACTATTTATTAAATTGTTACTTACTATTTATTAAATTGTTACTCAATATGTATTAAATTGTTACTTACTATTTATTAAATTGTTACACACTATTTATTAAATTGTTACTTACTATTTATGAAATTGTTACTCACTATTTATTAAATTGTTACTTACTATTTATTAAATTGTTACTTACTATTTACTAAATTGTTACTTACTATTTATTAAATTATTACTTACTATGTATTAAATTGTTACTTACTATGTATTAAATTGTTACTTACTATTTATTAAATTGTTACACACTATTTATTAAATTGTTACTTACTATTGATGAAATTGTTACTCACTATTTATTAAATTATTACTTACTATTTATCAAATTGTTTCTTACTATTTATTAAATTGTTACTTACTATTTATTAAATTGTTACTCAATATGTATTAAATTGTTACTTACTATTTATTAAATTGTTACACACTATTTATTAAATTGTTACTTACTATTTATGAAATTGTTATTCACTATTTATTAAATTGTCACTTACTATTTATTAAATTGTTACTTACTATTTAGTAAATTGTTACTTACTATTTATTAAATTGTTACATGCTATTTATTAAATTGTTTCATACTATTTATTAAATTGTTACCTACTATTTATTAAATTGTTACTCACTATTTATTAAATTGTTACTTACTATTTATCAAATTGTTACTTACTATTTATCAAATTGTTACTTTCTATTTATCAAATCGTTACTTACTATTTATCAAATTGTTACTTACTATTTATTAAAATGTTTCTTACTATTAATTAAATTGTTACTATCTATTTATTAAATTGTTACTTACTATTTATTAAATTGTTACTTACTATTTATCAAATGGTTACTTACTATTTATCAAATGGTTACTTACTATTTATCAAATTGTTACTTACTATTTATCAAATTGTTACTTACTGTTAATCAAATTGTTACTTACTATTTATTAAATTGTTACTTACTTTTTATTAAATTGTTACTTACTATTTATTAAATTGTTACTTACTATTTATTAAATTGTTACTATTTTTTAAATTGTTACTTACTATTTATTAAATTGTTACTTACTATTTATTAAATTGTTACTTACTATTTATTAAATCGTTACTTACTATTTATCAAATTGTTACTTACTATTTATTAAAATATTTCTTACTATTAACTAAATTGTTACTATCTATTTATTAAATTGTTACTTACTATTTATTAAATTGTTACTTACTATTTATCAAATGGTTACTTACTATTTATCAGATGGTTACTTACTATTTATCAAATTGTTACTTACTATTTATTAAATTGTTACTTTCTATTTAGTAAATTGTTACTTACTATTTATTAAATTGTTACATACTATTTATTAAATTGTTTCATACTATTTATTAAATTGTTACTTACTATTTATTAAATTGTTACTCACTATTTATTAAATTGTTACTTACTATTTATTAAATTGTTACTTACTATTTATTAAATTGTTACTTACTCTTTATTAAATTGTTACTGTTTATTAAATTGTTACTTACTATTTATTAAATTGTTACTTACTATTTATTAAATTGTTACTAACTATTTATCAAATGGTTACTTACTATTTATCAAATGGTTACTTACTATTTATTAAATTGTTACTTACAATTTATCAAATTGTTACTTACTATTTATCAAATTGTTACTTACTATTTATTAAATTGTTACTTACTATTTATTAAATTGTTACTTACTATTTATTAAATTATTACTTACTATTTATTAAATTGTTACTTACTATTTATTAAATTGTTACTGTTTATTAAATTGTTACTTACTATTTATCAAATTGTTACTTTCTATTTATCAAATCGTTACTTACTATTTATCAAATTGTTACTTACTATTTATTAAAATGTTTCTTACTATTTATTAAATTGTTACTTACTATTTATTAAGTTGTTACTTGCTATTAATTAAATTGTTACTATCTATTTATTAAATTGTTACTTACTATTTATTAAATTGTTACTTACTATTTATCAAATGGTTACTTACTATTTATCAAATGGTTACTTACTATTTATCAAATTGTTACTTACTATTTATCAAATTGTTACTTACTATTTATTAAATTGTTACTTAGTATTTATTAAATTGTTACTTACTATTTATTAAATTGTTACTTACTATTTATTAAATTGTTACTAACTATTTATCAAATGGTTACTTACTATTTATCAAATGGTTACTTACTATTTATTAAATTGTTACTTACAATTTATCAAATTGTTACTTACTATTTATCAAATTGTTACTTACTATTTATTAAATTTTTACATACTATTTATTAAATTGTTTCATACTATTTATTAAATTGTTACTTACTATTTATTAAATTGTTACTCACTATTTATTAAATTGTTACTTACTATTTATTAAATTGTTACTTACTATTTATTAAATTGTTACTTACTCTTTATTAAATTGTTACTGTTTATTAAATAGTTACTTACTATTTATTAAATTGTTACTTACTATTTAGTAAATTGTTACTTACTATTTATTAAATTGTTACATACTATTTATTAAATTGTTTCATATTATTTATTAAATTGTTACTTACTATTTATTAAATTGTTACTCACTATTTATTAAATTATTACTTACTATTTATTAAATTGTTACTTACTATTTACTAAATTGTTACTTACTATTTATTAAATTATTACTTACTTTGTATTAAATTGTTACTTACTATTTATTAAATTGTTACATACTATTTATTAAATTGTTACTTACAATTTATCAAATTGTTACTTCCTATTTATCAAATTGTTACTTACTATTTATTAAATTGTTACTTACTATTTATTAAATTGTTACTTACTATTTATTAAATTATTACTTACTATTTATTAAATTGTTACTTACTATTTATTAAATTGTTACTGTTTATTAAATTGTTACTTACTATTTATCAAATTGTTACTTTCTATTTATCAAATCGTTACTTACTATTTATCAAATTGTTACTTACTATTTATTAAAATGTTTCTTACTATTTATTAAATTGTTACTTACTATTTATTAAGTTGTTACTAACTATTAATTAAATTGTTACTATCTATTTATTAAATTGTTACTAACTATTTATTAAATTGTTACTTACTATTTATCAAATGGTTACTTACTATTTATCAAATGGTTACTTACTATTTATCAAATTGTTACTTACTATTTATCAAATTGTTACTTACTATTTATCAAATTGTTACTTACTATTTATTAAATTGTTACATACTATTTATTAAATTGTTACTTACTATTTATTAAATTGTTACTAACTATTTATCAAATGGTTACTTACTATTTATCAAATGGTTACTTACTATTTATTAAATGGTTACTTACTATTTATCAAATTGTTACTTACTATTTATCAAATTGTTACTTACTATTTATAAAGTTGTTACTTACTATTTATCAAATTGTTTCTTACTATTTATTAAATTGTTACTTACTATTTATTAAATTGTTACTTACTATGTTTTAAATTGTTACTTACTATTTATTAAATTGTTACACACTATTTATTAAATTGTTACTTACTATTTATGAAATTGTTACTCACTATTTATTAAATTGTTACTTACTATTTATTAAGTTGTTACTAACTATTAATTAAATTGTTACTATCTATTTATTAAATTGTTACTTACTATTTATTAAATTGTTACTTACTATTTATCAAATGGTTACTTACTATTTATCAAATGGTTACTTACTATTTATCAAATTGTTACTTACTATTTATCAAATTGTTACTTACTATTTATCAAATTGTTACTTACTATTTATTAAATTGTTACTTACTCTTCATTAAATTGTTACTGTTTATTAAATTGTTACTTACTATTTATCAAATTGTTACTCTCTATTTATCAAATCGTTACTTACTATTTATCAAATTGTTACTTACTATTTATTAAAATGTTTCTAACTATTAATTAAATTGTTACTTACTATTTATTAAGTTGTTACTATCTATTAATTAAATTGTTACTATCTATTTATTAAATTGTAACTTACTATTTATTAAATTGTTACTTACTATTTATCAAATGGTTACTTACTATTTATCAAATAGTTACTTACTATTTATCAAATTGTTACTTACTATTTATCAAATCGTTACTTACTATTTATCAAATTGTTACTTACTATTTATTAAAATGTTTCTTACTATTTATTAAATTGTTACTTACTATTTATTAAATTATTACTTACTATTTATTAAATTGTTACCTACTCTTTATTAAATTGTTACTGTTTATTAAATTGTTACTTACTATTTATCAAATTGTTACTTTCTATTTATCAAATCGTTACTTACTATTTATCAAATTGTTACTTACTATTTATTAAAATGTTTCTTACTATTAATTAAATTGTTACTATCTATTTATTAAATTGTTACTTACTATTTATTAAATTGTTACTTACTATTTATCAAATGGTTACTTACTATTTATCAAATGGTTACTTACTATTTATCAAATTGTTACTTACTATTTATCAAATTGTTACTTACTGTTAATCAAATTGTTACTTACTATTTATTAAATTGTTACTTACTATTTATTAAATTGATACTTACTATTTATTAAATTGTTACTATTTCTTAAATTGTTACTTACTATTTATTAAATTGTTACTTACTATTTATTAAATTGTTACTTACTATGTATTAAATTGTTACTTACTATTTATTAAATTGTTACATACTATTTATTAAATTGTTACTTACTATTTATTAAATTGTTACTTACTATTTATTAAATTGTTACTAACTATTTATCAAATGGTTACTTACTATTTATCAAATGGTTACTTACTATTTATCAAAATGTTACTTACTATTTATCAAATTGTTACTTACTATTTATCAAATTGTTACTTACTATTTATTAAATTGTTACATACTATTTATTAAATTGTTACTTACTATTTATTAAATTGTTACTAACTATTTATCAAATGGTTACTTACTATTTATCAAATGGTTACTTACTATTTATCAAATGGTTACTTACTATTTATCAAATTGTTACTTACTATTTATCAAATTGTTACTTACTATTTATCAAATTGTTTCTTACTATTTATTAATTTGGTACTTACTATTTATTAAATTGTTACTCAATATGTATTAAATTGTTACTTACTATTTATTAAATTGTTACACACTATTTATTAAATTGTTACTTACTATTTATGAAATTGTTACTCACTATTTATTAAATTGTTACTTACTATTTATTAAATTGTTACTTACTATTTACTAAATTGTTACTTACTATTTATTAAATTATTACTTACTATGTATTAAATTGTTACTTACTATGTATTAAATTGTTACTTACTATTTATTAAATTGTTACACACTATTTATTAAATTGTTACTTACTATTGATGAAATTGTTACTCACTATTTATTAAATTATTACTTACTATTTATCAAATTGTTTCTTACTATTTATTAAATTGTTACTTACTATTTATTAAATTGTTACTTACTATTTATTAAATTGTTACTTACTATTTATTAAATTGTTACTTACTATTTATTAAATTGTTACTTATTATTTATTAAATTGACACTTTCTATTTATTAAATTGTTACAAACTATTTATTAAATTGTTACTTACTATTTATTAAATTGTTACTTACTCTTTATTAAATTGTTACTTACTATTTATTAATTGTTACTTACTATTTATCAAATGGTTACTTACTATTTATTAAAATGTTTCTTACTATTTATTAAATTGTTACTTACTATTTATTAAGTTGTTACTAACTATTAATTAAATTGTTACTATCTATTTATTAAATTGTTACTTACTATTTATTAAATTGTTACTTACTATTTATCAAATGGTTACTTACTATTTATCAAATGGTAACTTACTATTTATCAAAATGTTACTTACTATTTATCAAATTGTTACTTACTCTTTATCAAATTGTTACTTACTATTTATTAAATTGTTACATACTATTTATTAAATTGTTACTTACTATTTATTAAATTGTTACTAACTATTTATCAAATGGTTACTTACTATTTATCAAATGGTTACTTACTATTTATCAAATGGTTACTTACTATTTATCAAATTGTTACTTACTATTTATCAAATTGTTACTTACTATTTATCAAATTGTTTCTTACTATTTATTAAATTGTTACTTACTATTTATTAAATTGTTACTCAATATGTATTAAATTGTTACTTACTATTTATTAAATTGTTACACACTATTTATTAAATTGTTACTTACTATTTATGAAATTGTTACTCACTATTTATTAAATTGTTACTTACTATTTATTAAATTGTTACTTACTATTTACTAAATTGTTACTTACTATTTATTAAATTATTACTTACTATGTATTAAATTGTTACTTACTATGTATTAAATTGTTACTTACTATTTATTAAATTGTTACACACTATTTATTAAATTGTTACTTACTATTGATGAAATTGTTACTCACTATTTATTAAATTATTACTTACTATTTATCAAATTGTTTCTTACTATTTATTAAATTGTTACTTACTATTTATTAAATTGTTACTCAATATGTATTAAATTGTTACTTACTATTTATTAAATTGTTACACACTATTTATTAAATTGTTACTTACTATTTATGAAATTGTTATTCACTATTTATTAAATTGTCACTTACTATTTATTAAATTGTTACTTACTATTTAGTAAATTGTTACTTACTATTTATTAAATTGTTACATGCTATTTATTAAATTGTTTCATACTATTTATTAAATTGTTACCTACTATTTATTAAATTGTTACTCACTATTTATTAAATTGTTACTTACTATTTATCAAATTGTTACTTACTATTTATCAAATTGTTACTTTCTATTTATCAAATCGTTACTTACTATTTATCAAATTGTTACTTACTATTTATTAAAATGTTTCTTACTATTAATTAAATTGTTACTATCTATTTATTAAATTGTTACTTACTATTTATTAAATTGTTACTTACTATTTATCAAATGGTTACTTACTATTTATCAAATGGTTACTTACTATTTATCAAATTGTTACTTACTATTTATCAAATTGTTACTTACTGTTAATCAAATTGTTACTTACTATTTATTAAATTGTTACTTACTTTTTATTAAATTGTTACTTACTATTTATTAAATTGTTACTTACTATTTATTAAATTGTTACTATTTTTTAAATTGTTACTTACTATTTATTAAATTGTTACTTACTATTTATTAAATTGTTACTTACTATGTATTAAATTGTTACTTACTATTTATTAAATTGTTACATACTATTTATTAAATTGTTACTTACTATTTATTAAATTGTTACTTACTATTTATTAAATTATTACTTACTATTTATTAAATCGTTACTTACTATTTATCAAATTGTTACTTACTATTTATTAAAATATTTCTTACTATTAACTAAATTGTTACTATCTATTTATTAAATTGTTACTTACTATTTATTAAATTGTTACTTACTATTTATCAAATGGTTACTTACTATTTATCAGATGGTTACTTACTATTTATCAAATTGTTACTTACTATTTATTAAATTGTTACTTTCTATTTAGTAAATTGTTACTTACTATTTATTAAATTGTTACATACTATTTATTAAATTGTTTCATACTATTTATTAAATTGTTACTTACTATTTATTAAATTGTTACTCACTATTTATTAAATTGTTACTTACTATTTATTAAATTGTTACTTACTATTTATTAAATTGTTACTTACTCTTTATTAAATTGTTACTGTTTATTAAATTGTTACTTACTATTTATTAAATTGTTACTTACTATTTATTAAATTGTTACTAACTATTTATCAAATGGTTACTTACTATTTATCAAATGGTTACTTACTATTTATTAAATTGTTACTTACAATTTATCAAATTGTTACTTACTATTTATCAAATTGTTACTTACTATTTATTAAATTGTTACTTACTATTTATTAAATTGTTACTTACTATTTATTAAATTATTACTTACTATTTATTAAATTGTTACTTACTATTTATTAAATTGTTACTGTTTATTAAATTGTTACTTACTATTTATCAAATTGTTACTTTCTATTTATCAAATCGTTACTTACTATTTATCAAATTGTTACTTACTATTTATTAAAATGTTTCTTACTATTTATTAAATTGTTACTTACTATTTATTAAGTTGTTACTTACTATTAATTAAATTGTTACTATCTATTTATTAAATTGTTACTTACTATTTATTAAATTGTTACTTACTATTTATCAAATGGTTACTTACTATTTATCAAATGGTTACTTACTATTTATCAAATTGTTACTTACTATTTATCAAATTGTTACTTACTATTTATTAAATTGTTACTTACTATTTATTAAATTGTTACTTACTATTTATTAAATTGTTACTTACTATTTATTAAATTGTTACTAACTATTTATCAAATGGTTACTTACTATTTATCAAATGGTTACTTACTATTTATTAAATTGTTACTTACAATTTATCAAATTGTTACTTACTATTTATCAAATTGTTACTTACTATTTATTAAATTTTTACATACTATTTATTAAATTGTTTCATACTATTTATTAAATTGTTACTTACTATTTATTAAATTGTTACTCACTATTTATTAAATTGTTACTTACTATTTATTAAATTGTTACTTACTATTTATTAAATTGTTACTTACTCTTTATTAAATTGTTACTGTTTATTAAATAGTTACTTACTATTTATTAAATTGTTACTTACTATTTAGTAAATTGTTACTTACTATTTATTAAATTGTTACATACTATTTATTAAATTGTTTCATATTATTTATTAAATTGTTACTTACTATGTATTAAATTGTTACTCACTATTTATTAAATTATTACTTACTATTTATTAAATTGTTACTTACTATTTACTAAATTGTTACTTACTATTTATTAAATTATTACTTACTTTGTATTAAATTGTTACTTACTATTTATTAAATTGTTACATACTATTTATTAAATTGTTACTTACAATTTATCAAATTGTTACTTACTATTTATCAAATTGTTACTTACTATTTATTAAATTGTTACTTACTATTTATTAAATTGTTACTTACTATTTATTAAATTATTACTTACTATTTATTAAATTGTTACTTACTATTTATTAAATTGTTACTGTTTATTAAATTGTTACTTACTATTTATCAAATTGTTACTTTCTATTTATCAAATCGTTACTTACTATTTATCAAATTGTTACTTACTATTTATTAAAATGTTTCTTACTATTTATTAAATTGTTACTTACTATTTATTAAGTTGTTACTAACTATTAATTAAATTGTTACTATCTATTTATTAAATTGTTACTAACTATTTATTAAATTGTTACTTACTATTTATCAAATGGTTACTTACTATTTATCAAATGGTTACTTACTATTTATCAAATTGTTACTTACTATTTATCAAATTGTTACTTACTATTTATCAAATTGTTACTTACTATTTATTAAATTGTTACATACTATTTATTAAATTGTTACTTACTATTTATTAAATTGTTACTAACTATTTATCAAATGGTTACTTACTATTTATCAAATGGTTACTTACTATTTATTAAATGGTTACTTACTATTTATCAAATTGTTACTTACTATTTATCAAATTGTTACTTACTATTTATAAAGTTGTTACTTACTATTTATCAAATTGTTTCTTACTATTTATTAAATTGTTACTTACTATTTATTAAATTGTTACTTACTATGTTTTAAATTGTTACTTACTATTTATTAAATTGTTACACACTATTTATTAAATTGTTACTTACTATTTATGAAATTGTTACTCACTATTTATTAAATTGTTACTTACTATTTATTAAGTTGTTACTAACTATTAATTAAATTGTTACTATCTATTTATTAAATTGTTACTTACTATTTATTAAATTGTTACTTACTATTTATCAAATGGTTACTTACTATTTATCAAATGGTTACTTACTATTTATCAAATTGTTACTTACTATTTATCAAATTGTTACTTACTATTTATCAAATTGTTACTTACTATTTATTAAATTGTTACTTACTCTTCATTAAATTGTTACTGTTTATTAAATTGTTACTTACTATTTATCAAATTGTTACTCTCTATTTATCAAATCGTTACTTACTATTTATCAAATTGTTACTTACTATTTATTAAAATGTTTCTAACTATTAATTAAATTGTTACTTACTATTTATTAAGTTGTTACTATCTATTAATTAAATTGTTACTATCTATTTATTAAATTGTAACTTACTATTTATTAAATTGTTACTTACTATTTATCAAATGGTTACTTACTATTTATCAAATAGTTACTTACTATTTATCAAATTGTTACTTACTATTTATCAAATCGTTACTTACTATTTATCAAATTGTTACTTACTATTTATTAAAATGTTTCTTACTATTTATTAAATTGTTACTTACTATTTATTAAGTTGTTACTTACTATTAATTAAATTGTTACTATCTATTTATTAAATTGCTACTTACTATTTATTAAATTGTTACTTACTATTTATCAAATGGTTACTTACTATTTATCAAATGGTTACTTACTATTTATCAAATTGTTACTTACTATTTATCAAATTGTTACTTACTATTTATCAAATTGTTACTTACTATTTATTAAATTGTTACTGTTTATTAAATTGTTACTGACTATTTATCAAATTGTTACTTTCTATTTATCAAATCGTTACTTACTATTTATCAAATTGTTACTTACTATTTATTAAAATGTTTCTTACTATTTATTAAATTGTTACTTACTATTTATTAAGTTGTTACTTACTATTAATTAAATTGTTACTATCTATTTATTAAATTGCTACTTACTATTTATTAAATTGTTACTTACTATTTATCAAATGGTTACTTACTATTTATCAAATGGTTACTTACTATTTATCAAATTGTTACTTACTATTTATCAAATTGTTACTTACTATTTATCAAATTGTTACTTACTATTTATTAAATTGTTACATACTATTTATTAAATTGTTACTTACTATATATTAAATTGTTACTAACTATTTATCAAATGGTTACTTACTATTTATCAAATGGTTTCTTACTATTTATTAAATTGTTACTTACAATTTATCAAATTGTTACTTACTATTTATCAAATTGTTACTTACTATTTATTAAATTGTTACTTACTATTTATTAAATTGTTACTTACTATTTATTAAATTATTACTTACTATTTATTAAATTGTTACTTACTATTTATTAAATTGTTACTGTTTATTAAATTGTTACTTACTATTTATCAAATTGTTACTTTCTATTTATCAAATCGTTACTTACTATTTATCAAATTGTTACTTACTATTTATTAAAATGTTTCTTACTATTTATTAAATTGTTACTTACTATTTATTAAGTTGTTACTTACTATTAATTAAATTATTACTTACTATGTATTAAATTGTTACTTACTATTTATTAAATTGTTACATACTATTTATTAAATTGTTACTTACAATTTATCAAATTGTTACTTACTATTTATCAAATTGTTACTTACTATTTATTAAATTGTTACTTACTATTTATTAAATTGTTACTTACTATTTATTAAATTATAACTTACTATTTATTAAATTGTTACTTACTATTTATTAAATTGTTACTGTTTATTAAATTGTTACTTACTATTTATCAAATTGTTACTTTCTATTTATCAAATCGTTACTTACTATTTATCAAATTGTTGTTTACTATTTATTAAAATGTTTCTTACTATTTATTAAATTGTTACTTACTATTTATTAAGTTGTTACTTACTATTAATTAAATTGTTACTATCTATTTATTAAATTGTTACTTACTATTTATTAAATTGTTACTTACTATTTATCAAATGGTTACTTACTATTTATCAAATGGTTACTTACTATTTATCAAATTGTTACTTACTATTTATCAAATTGTTACTTACTATTTATCAAATTGTTACTTACTATTTATTAAATTGTTACATACTATTTATTAAATTGTTACTTACTATTTATTAAATTGTTACTAACTATTTATCAAATGGTTACTTACTATTTATCAAATTGTTACTTACTATTTATTAAATGGTTACTTACTATTTATCAAATTGTTACTTACTATTTATAAAATTGTTACTTACTATTTATAAAATTGTTACTTACTATTTATCAAATTGTTTCTTACTATTTATTAAATTGTTACTTACTATTTATTAAATTGTTACTTACTATGTATTAAATTGTTACTTACTATTTATTAAATTGTTACACACTATTTATTAAATTGTTACTTACTATTTATGAAATTGTTACTCACTATTTATTAAATTGTTACTTACTATTTATTAAGTTGTTACTAACTATTAATTAAATTGTTACTATCTATTTATTAAATTGTTACTTACTATTTATTAAATTGTTACTTACTATTTATCAAATGGTTACTTACTATTTATCAAATGGTTACTTACTATTTATCAAATTGTTACTTACTATTTATCAAATTGTTACTTACTATTTATCAAATTGTTACTTACTATTTATTAAATTGTTACTTACTCTTCATTAAATTGTTACTGTTTATTAAATTGTTACTTACTATTTATCAAATTGTTACTCTCTATTTATCAAATCGTTACTTACTATTTATCAAATTGTTACTTACTATTTATTAAAATGTTTCTTACTATTTATTAAATTGTTACTTACTATTTATTAAGTTGTTACTAACTATTAATTAAATTGTTACTATCTATTTATTAAATTGTTACTTACTATTTATTAAATTGTTACTTACTATTTATCAAATGGTTACTTACTATTTATCAAATGGTTACTTACTATTTATCAAATTGTTACTTACTATTTATTAAATTGTTACTTACTATTTATTAAATTATTACTTACTATTTATTAAATTGTTACTTACTCTTCATTAAATTGTTACTGTTTATTAAATTGTTACTTACTATTTATCAAATTGTTACTTTCTATTTATCAAATCGTTACTTACTATTTATCAAATTGTTACTTACTATTTATTAAAATGTTTCTTACTATTTATTAAATTGTTACTTACTATTTATTAAGTTGTTACTAACTATTAATTAAATTGTTACTATCTATTTATTAAATTGTTACTTACTATTTATTAAATTGTTACTTACTATTTATTAAATTGTTACTTACTATTTATCAAATGGTTACTTACTATTTATCAAATGGTTACTTACTATTTATCAAATTGTTACTTACTATTTATCAAATTGTTACTTACTATTTATCAAATTGTTACTTACTATTTATTAAATTGTTACATACTATTTATTAAATTGTTACTTACTATTTATTAAATTGTTACTTACTATTTATCAAATGGTTACTTACTATTTATCAAATGGTTACTTACTATTTATCAAATGGTTACTTACTATTTATCAAATTGTTACTTACTATTTATCAAATTGTTACTTACTATTTATCAAATTGTTACTTACTATTTATCAAATTGTTTCTTACTATTTATTAAATTGTTACATACTATTTATTAAATTGTTACTTACTATTTATTAAATTGTTACTTACTCTTTATTAAATTGTTACTTACTATTTATTAATTGTTACTTACTATTTATCAAATGGTTACTTACTATTTATCAAATGGTTACTTACTATTTATCAAATGGTTACTTACTATTTATCAAATTGTTACTTACTATTTATCAAATTGTTACTTACTATTTATCAAATTGTTACTTACTATTTATCAAATTGTTACTTACTATTTATTAAATTGTTACTTACTATTAATTAAATTGTTACTTACTATTTATTAAATTGTTACTTACTATTTATTAAAGTTGTTACTTGCTATTTATCAAATTGTTACTTACTATATATTAAAATGTTACTTACTATTTATTAAATTGTTACTTACTATTTATTAAATTTTTATATACTATTTATTAAATTGTTACTTACTATTTATCAAATGGTTACTTACTATTTATCAAATGGTTACTTACTATTTATTAAATTGTTACTTACTATTTATTAAATTGTTACTTACTATGTATTAAATTGTTACTTACTATTTTTAAGTTGTTACATACTATTTATTAAATTGTTACTTACAATTTATTAAATTGTTACTTACTATTTATTAAATTGTTACTTACTATTTATTAAATTGTTACTTACTATTTATTAAATTGTTACTTATTATTTATTATATTGTTTCTTACTATTTATTAAATTGTCACTTACTATTTATAAAATTGTTACTTACTATTTATCAAATTGTTACTTACTATTTATTAAATTGTTACTTACTAGTTATTAAATTGTTACTATTTTTTAAATTGTTACTTACTATTTATTAAATTGTTACTTACTATTTATTAAATTGTTACTTTCTATTTAGTAAATTGTTACTTACTATTTATTAAATTGTTACATACTATTTATTAAATTGTTTCATACTATTTATTAAATTGTTACATACTATTTATTAAATTGTTACTCACTATTTATTAAATTGTTACTTACTATTTATTAAATTGTTACTTACTATTTATTAAATTGTTACTTACTCTTTATTAAATTGTTACTGTTTATTAAATTGTTACTTACTATTTATTAAATTGTTACTTACTATTTAGTAAATTGTTACTTACTATTTATTAAATTGTTACATACTATTTATTAAATTGTTTCATACTATTTATTAAATTGTTACTTACTATTTATTAAATTGTTACTCTCTATTTATTAAATTATTACTTACTATTTATTAAATTGTTACTTACTATTTACTAAATTGTTACTTACTATTTATTAAATTATTACTTACTATGTATTAAATTGTTACTTACTATTTATTAAATTGTTACATACTATTTATTAAATTGTTACTTACAATTTATCAAATTGTTACTTACTATTTATCAAATTGTTACTTACTATTTATTAAATTGTTACTTACTATTTATTAAATTGTTACTTACTATTTATTAAATTATTACTTACTATTTATTAAATTGTTACTTACTATTTATTAAATTGTTACTGTTTATTAAATTGTTACTTACTATTTATCAAATTGTTACTTTCTATTTATCAAATCGTTACTTACTATTTATCAAATTGTTACTTACTATTTATTAAAATGTTTCTTACTATTTATTAAATTGTTACTTACTATTTATTAAGTTGTTACTTACTATTAATTAAATTGTTACTATCTATTTATTAAATTGTTACTTACTATTTATTAAATTGTTACTTACTATTTATCAAATGGTTACTTACTATTTATCAAATGGTTACTTACTATTTATCAAATTGTTACTTACTATTTATCAAATTGTTACTTACTATTTATCAAATTGTTACTTACTATTTATTAAATTGTTACATACTATTTATTAAATTGTTACTTACTATTTATTAAATTGTTACTGTTTATTAAATTGTTACTAACTATTTATCAAATTGTTACTTTCTATTTATCAAATCGTTACACACTATTTATTAAATTGTTACTTACTATTTATGAAATTGTTACTCACTATTTATTAAATTGTTACTTACTATTTATTAAGTTGTTACTAACTATTAATTAAATTGTTACTATCTATTTATTAAATTGTTACTTACTATTTACTAAATTGTTACTTACTATTTATCAAATGGTTACTTACTATTTATCAAATGGTTACTTACTATTTATCAAATTGTTACTTACTATTTATCAAATTGTTACTTACTATTTATCAAATTGTTACTTACTATTTATTAAATTGTTACTTACTCTTCATTAAATTGTTACTGTTTATTAAATTGTTACTTACTATTTATCAAATTGTTACTCTCTATTTATCAAATCGTTACTTACTATTTATCAAATTGTTACTTACTATTTATTAAAATGTTTCTTACTATTTATTAAATTGTTACTTACTATTTATTAAGTTGTTACTAACTATTAATTAAATTGTTACTATCTATTTATTAAATTGTTACTTACTATTTATTAAATTGTTACTTACTATTTATCAAATGGTTACTTACTATTTATCAAATGGTTACTTACTATTTATCAAATTGTTACTTACTATTTATTAAATTGTTACTTACTATTTATTAAATTATTACTTACTATTTATTAAATTGTTACTTACTCTTCATTAAATTGTTACTGTTTATTAAATTGTTACTTACTATTTATCAAATTGTTACTTTCTATTTATCAAATCGTTACTTACTATTTATCAAATTGTTACTTACTATTTATTAAAATGTTTCTTACTATTTATTAAATTGTTACTTACTATTTATTAAGTTGTTACTAACTATTAATTAAATTGTTACTATCTATTTATTAAATTGTTACTTACTATTTATTAAATTGTTACTTACTATTTATTAAATTGTTACTTACTATTTATCAAATGGTTACTTACTATTTATCAAATGGTTACTTACTATTTATCAAATTGTTACTTACTATTTATCAAATTGTTACTTACTATTTATCAAATTGTTACTTACTATTTATTAAATTGTTACATACTATTTATTAAATTGTTACTTACTATTTATTAAATTGTTACTTACTATTTATCAAATGGTTACTTACTATTTATCAAATGGTTACTTACTATTTATCAAATGGTTACTTACTATTTATCAAATTGTTACTTACTATTTATCAAATTGTTACTTACTATTTATCAAATTGTTACTTACTATTTATCAAATTGTTTCTTACTATTTATTAAATTGTTACATACTATTTATTAAATTGTTACTTACTATTTATTAAATTGTTACTTACTCTTTATTAAATTGTTACTTACTATTTATTAATTGTTACTTACTATTTATCAAATGGTTACTTACTATTTATCAAATGGTTACTTACTATTTATCAAATGGTTACTTACTATTTATCAAATTGTTACTTACTATTTATCAAATTGTTACTTACTATTTATCAAATTGTTTCTTACTATTTATTAAATTTTTACATACTATTTATTAAATTGTTTCATACTATTTATTAAATTGTTACTTACTATTTATTAAATTGTTACTCACTATTTATTAAATTGTTACTTACTATTTATTAAATTGTTACTTACTATTTATTAAATTGTTACTTACTCTTTATTAAATTGTTACTGTTTATTAAATAGTTACTTACTATTTATTAAATTGTTACTTACTATTTAGTAAATTGTTACTTACTATTTATTAAATTGTTACATACTATTTATTAAATTGTTTCATATTATTTATTAAATTGTTACTTACTATTTATTAAATTGTTACTCACTATTTATTAAATTATTACTTACTATTTATTAAATTGTTACTTACTATTTACTAAATTGTTACTTACTATTTATTAAATTATTACTTACTTTGTATTAAATTGTTACTTACTATTTATTAAATTGTTACATACTATTTATTAAATTGTTACTTACAATTTATCAAATTGTTACTTACTATTTATCAAATTGTTACTTACTATTTATTAAATTGTTACTTACTATTTATTAAATTGTTACTTACTATTTATTAAATTATTACTTACTATTTATTAAATTGTTACTTACTATTTATTAAATTGTTACTGTTTATTAAATTGTTACTTACTATTTATCAAATTGTTACTTTCTATTTATCAAATCGTTACTTACTATTTATCAAATTGTTACTTACTATTTATTAAAATGTTTCTTACTATTTATTAAATTGTTACTTACTATTTATTAAGTTGTTACTAACTATTAATTAAATTGTTACTATCTATTTATTAAATTGTTACTAACTATTTATTAAATTGTTACTTACTATTTATCAAATGGTTACTTACTATTTATCAAATGGTTACTTACTATTTATCAAATTGTTACTTACTATTTATCAAATTGTTACTTACTATTTATCAAATTGTTACTTACTATTTATTAAATTGTTACATACTATTTATTAAATTGTTACTTACTATTTATTAAATTGTTACTAACTATTTATCAAATGGTTACTTACTATTTATCAAATGGTTACTTACTATTTATTAAATGGTTACTTACTATTTATCAAATTGTTACTTACTATTTATCAAATTGTTACTTACTATTTATAAAGTTGTTACTTACTATTTATCAAATTGTTTCTTACTATTTATTAAATTGTTACTTACTATTTATTAAATTGTTACTTACTATGTTTTAAATTGTTACTTACTATTTATTAAATTGTTACACACTATTTATTAAATTGTTACTTACTATTTATGAAATTGTTACTCACTATTTATTAAATTGTTACTTACTATTTATTAAGTTGTTACTAACTATTAATTAAATTGTTACTATCTATTTATTAAATTGTTACTTACTATTTATTAAATTGTTACTTACTATTTATCAAATGGTTACTTACTATTTATCAAATGGTTACTTACTATTTATCAAATTGTTACTTACTATTTATCAAATTGTTACTTACTATTTATCAAATTGTTACTTACTATTTATTAAATTGTTACTTACTCTTCATTAAATTGTTACTGTTTATTAAATTGTTACTTACTATTTATCAAATTGTTACTCTCTATTTATCAAATCGTTACTTACTATTTATCAAATTGTTACTTACTATTTATTAAAATGTTTCTAACTATTAATTAAATTGTTACTTACTATTTATTAAGTTGTTACTATCTATTAATTAAATTGTTACTATCTATTTATTAAATTGTAACTTACTATTTATTAAATTGTTACTTACTATTTATCAAATGGTTACTTACTATTTATCAAATAGTTACTTACTATTTATCAAATTGTTACTTACTATTTATCAAATCGTTACTTACTATTTATCAAATTGTTACTTACTATTTATTAAAATGTTTCTTACTATTTATTAAATTGTTACTTACTATTTATTAAGTTGTTACTTACTATTAATTAAATTGTTACTATCTATTTATTAAATTGCTACTTACTATTTATTAAATTGTTACTTACTATTTATCAAATGGTTACTTACTATTTATCAAATGGTTACTTACTATTTATCAAATTGTTACTTACTATTTATCAAATTGTTACTTACTATTTATCAAATTGTTACTTACTATTTATTAAATTGTTACTGTTTATTAAATTGTTACTGACTATTTATCAAATTGTTACTTTCTATTTATCAAATCGTTACTTACTATTTATCAAATTGTTACTTACTATTTATTAAAATGTTTCTTACTATTTATTAAATTGTTACTTACTATTTATTAAGTTGTTACTTACTATTAATTAAATTGTTACTATCTATTTATTAAATTGCTACTTACTATTTATTAAATTGTTACTTACTATTTATCAAATGGTTACTTACTATTTATTAAATTATTACTTACTATTTATTAAATTGTTACTTACTATTTATTAAATTGTTACTGTTTATTAAATTGTTACTTACTATTTATCAAATTGTTACTTTCTATTTATCAAATCGTTACTTACTATTTATCAAATTGTTACTTACTATTTATTAAAATGTTTCTTACTATTTATTAAATTGTTACTTACTATTTATTAAGTTGTTACTTACTATTAATTAAATTGTTACTATCTATTTATTAAATTGTTACTTACTATTTATTAAATTGTTACTTACTATTTATCAAATGGTTACTTACTATTTATCAAATGGTTACTTACTATTTATCAAATTGTTACTTACTATTTATCAAATTGTTACTTACTATTTATTAAATTGTTACTTACTATTTATTAAATTGTTACTTACTATTTATTAAATTGTTACTTACTATTTATTAAATTGTTACTAACTATTTATCAAATGGTTACTTACTATTTATCAAATGGTTACTTACTATTTATTAAATTGTTACTTACAATTTATCAAATTGTTACTTACTATTTATCAAATTGTTACTTACTATTTATTAAATTTTTACATACTATTTATTAAATTGTTTCATACTATTTATTAAATTGTTACTTACTATTTATTAAATTGTTACTCACTATTTATTAAATTGTTACTTACTATTTATTAAATTGTTACTTACTATTTATTAAATTGTTACTTACTCTTTATTAAATTGTTACTGTTTATTAAATAGTTACTTACTATTTATTAAATTGTTACTTACTATTTAGTAAATTGTTACTTACTATTTATTAAATTGTTACATACTATTTATTAAATTGTTTCATATTATTTATTAAATTGTTACTTACTATGTATTAAATTGTTACTCACTATTTATTAAATTATTACTTACTATTTATTAAATTGTTACTTACTATTTACTAAATTGTTACTTACTATTTATTAAATTATTACTTACTTTGTATTAAATTGTTACTTACTATTTATTAAATTGTTACATACTATTTATTAAATTGTTACTTACAATTTATCAAATTGTTACTTACTATTTATCAAATTGTTACTTACTATTTATTAAATTGTTACTTACTATTTATTAAATTGTTACTTACTATTTATTAAATTATTACTTACTATTTATTAAATTGTTACTTACTATTTATTAAATTGTTACTGTTTATTAAATTGTTACTTACTATTTATCAAATTGTTACTTTCTATTTATCAAATCGTTACTTACTATTTATCAAATTGTTACTTACTATTTATTAAAATGTTTCTTACTATTTATTAAATTGTTACTTACTATTTATTAAGTTGTTACTAACTATTAATTAAATTGTTACTATCTATTTATTAAATTGTTACTAACTATTTATTAAATTGTTACTTACTATTTATCAAATGGTTACTTACTATTTATCAAATGGTTACTTACTATTTATCAAATTGTTACTTACTATTTATCAAATTGTTACTTACTATTTATCAAATTGTTACTTACTATTTATTAAATTGTTACATACTATTTATTAAATTGTTACTTACTATTTATTAAATTGTTACTAACTATTTATCAAATGGTTACTTACTATTTATCAAATGGTTACTTACTATTTATTAAATGGTTACTTACTATTTATCAAATTGTTACTTACTATTTATCAAATTGTTACTTACTATTTATAAAGTTGTTACTTACTATTTATCAAATTGTTTCTTACAATTTATTAAATTGTTACTTACTATTTATTAAATTGTTACTTACTATGTTTTAAATTGTTACTTACTATTTATTAAATTGTTACACACTATTTATTAAATTGTTACTTACTATTTATGAAATTGTTACTCACTATTTATTAAATTGTTACTTACTATTTATTAAGTTGTTACTAACTATTAATTAAATTGTTACTATCTATTTATTAAATTGTTACTTACTATTTATTAAATTGTTACTTACTATTTATCAAATGGTTACTTACTATTTATCAAATGGTTACTTACTATTTATCAAATTGTTACTTACTATTTATCAAATTGTTACTTACTATTTATCAAATTGTTACTTACTATTTATTAAATTGTTACTTACTCTTCATTAAATTGTTACTGTTTATTAAATTGTTACTTACTATTTATCAAATTGTTACTCTCTATTTATCAAATCGTTACTTACTATTTATCAAATTGTTACTTACTATTTATTAAAATGTTTCTAACTATTAATTAAATTGTTACTTACTATTTATTAAGTTGTTACTATCTATTAATTAAATTGTTACTATCTATTTATTAAATTGTAACTTACTATTTATTAAATTGTTACTTACTATTTATCAAATGGTTACTTACTATTTATCAAATAGTTACTTACTATTTATCAAATTGTTACTTACTATTTATCAAATCGTTACTTACTATTTATCAAATTGTTACTTACTATTTATTAAAATGTTTCTTACTATTTATTAAATTGTTACTTACTATTTATTAAGTTGTTACTTACTATTAATTAAATTGTTACTATCTATTTATTAAATTGCTACTTACTATTTATTAAATTGTTACTTACTATTTATCAAATGGTTACTTACTATTTATCAAATGGTTACTTACTATTTATCAAATTGTTACTTACTATTTATCAAATTGTTACTTACTATTTATCAAATTGTTACTTACTATTTATTAAATTGTTACTGTTTATTAAATTGTTACTGACTATTTATCAAATTGTTACTTTCTATTTATCAAATCGTTACTTACTATTTATCAAATTGTTACTTACTATTTATTAAAATGTTTCTTACTATTTATTAAATTGTTACTTACTATTTATTAAGTTGTTACTTACTATTAATTAAATTGTTACTATCTATTTATTAAATTGCTACTTACTATTTATTAAATTGTTACTTACTATTTATCAAATGGTTACTTACTATTTATCAAATGGTTACTTACTATTTATCAAATTGTTACTTACTATTTATCAAATTGTTACTTACTATTTATCAAATTGTTACTTACTATTTATTAAATTGTTACATACTATTTATTAAATTGTTACTTACTATATATTAAATTGTTACTAACTATTTATCAAATGGTTACTTACTATTTATCAAATGGTTTCTTACTATTTATTAAATTGTTACTTACAATTTATCAAATTGTTACTTACTATTTATCAAATTGTTACTTACTATTTATTAAATTGTTACTTACTATTTATTAAATTGTTACTTACTATTTATTAAATTATTACTTACTATTTATTAAATTGTTACTTACTATTTATTAAATTGTTACTGTTTATTAAATTGTTACTTACTATTTATCAAATTGTTACTTTCTATTTATCAAATCGTTACTTACTATTTATCAAATTGTTACTTACTATTTATTAAAATGTTTCTTACTATTTATTAAATTGTTACTTACTATTTATTAAGTTGTTACTTACTATTAATTAAATTATTACTTACTATGTATTAAATTGTTACTTACTATTTATTAAATTGTTACATACTATTTATTAAATTGTTACTTACAATTTATCAAATTGTTACTTACTATTTATCAAATTGTTACTTACTATTTATTAAATTGTTACTTACTATTTATTAAATTGTTACTTACTATTTATTAAATTATAACTTACTATTTATTAAATTGTTACTTACTATTTATTAAATTGTTACTGTTTATTAAATTGTTACTTACTATTTATCAAATTGTTACTTTCTATTTATCAAATCGTTACTTACTATTTATCAAATTGTTGTTTACTATTTATTAAAATGTTTCTTACTATTTATTAAATTGTTACTTACTATTTATTAAGTTGTTACTTACTATTAATTAAATTGTTACTATCTATTTATTAAATTGTTACTTACTATTTATTAAATTGTTACTTACTATTTATCAAATGGTTACTTACTATTTATCAAATGGTTACTTACTATTTATCAAATTGTTACTTACTATTTATCAAATTGTTACTTACTATTTATCAAATTGTTACTTACTATTTATTAAATTGTTACATACTATTTATTAAATTGTTACTTACTATTTATTAAATTGTTACTAACTATTTATCAAATGGTTACTTACTATTTATCAAATTGTTACTTACTATTTATTAAATGGTTACTTACTATTTATCAAATTGTTACTTACTATTTATAAAATTGTTACTTACTATTTATAAAATTGTTACTTACTATTTATCAAATTGTTTCTTACTATTTATTAAATTGTTACTTACTATTTATTAAATTGTTACTTACTATGTATTAAATTGTTACTTACTATTTATTAAATTGTTACACACTATTTATTAAATTGTTACTTACTATTTATGAAATTGTTACTCACTATTTATTAAATTGTTACTTACTATTTATTAAGTTGTTACTAACTATTAATTAAATTGTTACTATCTATTTATTAAATTGTTACTTACTATTTATTAAATTGTTACTTACTATTTATCAAATGGTTACTTACTATTTATCAAATGGTTACTTACTATTTATCAAATTGTTACTTACTATTTATCAAATTGTTACTTACTATTTATCAAATTGTTACTTACTATTTATTAAATTGTTACTTACTCTTCATTAAATTGTTACTGTTTATTAAATTGTTACTTACTATTTATCAAATTGTTACTCTCTATTTATCAAATCGTTACTTACTATTTATCAAATTGTTACTTACTATTTATTAAAATGTTTCTTACTATTTATTAAATTGTTACTTACTATTTATTAAGTTGTTACTAACTATTAATTAAATTGTTACTATCTATTTATTAAATTGTTACTTACTATTTATTAAATTGTTACTTACTATTTATCAAATGGTTACTTACTATTTATCAAATGGTTACTTACTATTTATCAAATTGTTACTTACTATTTATTAAATTGTTACTTACTATTTATTAAATTATTACTTACTATTTATTAAATTGTTACTTACTCTTCATTAAATTGTTACTGTTTATTAAATTGTTACTTACTATTTATCAAATTGTTACTTTCTATTTATCAAATCGTTACTTACTATTTATCAAATTGTTACTTACTATTTATTAAAATGTTTCTTACTATTTATTAAATTGTTACTTACTATTTATTAAGTTGTTACTAACTATTAATTAAATTGTTACTATCTATTTATTAAATTGTTACTTACTATTTATTAAATTGTTACTTACTATTTATTAAATTGTTACTTACTATTTATCAAATGGTTACTTACTATTTATCAAATGGTTACTTACTATTTATCAAATTGTTACTTACTATTTATCAAATTGTTACTTACTATTTATCAAATTGTTACTTACTATTTATTAAATTGTTACATACTATTTATTAAATTGTTACTTACTATTTATTAAATTGTTACTTACTATTTATCAAATGGTTACTTACTATTTATCAAATGGTTACTTACTATTTATCAAATGGTTACTTACTATTTATCAAATTGTTACTTACTATTTATCAAATTGTTACTTACTATTTATCAAATTGTTACTTACTATTTATCAAATTGTTTCTTACTATTTATTAAATTGTTACATACTATTTATTAAATTGTTACTTACTATTTATTAAATTGTTACTTACTCTTTATTAAATTGTTACTTACTATTTATTAATTGTTACTTACTATTTATCAAATGGTTACTTACTATTTATCAAATGGTTACTTACTATTTATCAAATGGTTACTTACTATTTATCAAATTGTTACTTACTATTTATCAAATTGTTACTTACTATTTATCAAATTGTTACTTACTATTTATCAAATTGTTACTTACTATTTATTAAATTGTTACTTACTATTAATTAAATTGTTACTTACTATTTATTAAATTGTTACTTACTATTTATTAAAGTTGTTACTTGCTATTTATCAAATTGTTACTTACTATATATTAAAATGTTACTTACTATTTATTAAATTGTTACTTACTATTTATTAAATTTTTATATACTATTTATTAAATTGTTACTTACTATTTATCAAATGGTTACTTACTATTTATCAAATGGTTACTTACTATTTATTAAATTGTTACTTACTATTTATTAAATTGTTACTTACTATGTATTAAATTGTTACTTACTATTTTTAAGTTGTTACATACTATTTATTAAATTGTTACTTACAATTTATTAAATTGTTACTTACTATTTATTAAATTGTTACTTACTATTTATTAAATTGTTACTTACTATTTATTAAATTGTTACTTATTATTTATTATATTGTTTCTTACTATTTATTAAATTGTCACTTACTATTTATAAAATTGTTACTTACTATTTATCAAATTGTTACTTACTATTTATTAAATTGTTACTTACTAGTTATTAAATTGTTACTATTTTTTAAATTGTTACTTACTATTTATTAAATTGTTACTTACTATTTATTAAATTGTTACTTTCTATTTAGTAAATTGTTACTTACTATTTATTAAATTGTTACATACTATTTATTAAATTGTTTCATACTATTTATTAAATTGTTACATACTATTTATTAAATTGTTACTCACTATTTATTAAATTGTTACTTACTATTTATTAAATTGTTACTTACTATTTATTAAATTGTTACTTACTCTTTATTAAATTGTTACTGTTTATTAAATTGTTACTTACTATTTATTAAATTGTTACTTACTATTTAGTAAATTGTTACTTACTATTTATTAAATTGTTACATACTATTTATTAAATTGTTTCATACTATTTATTAAATTGTTACTTACTATTTATTAAATTGTTACTCTCTATTTATTAAATTATTACTTACTATTTATTAAATTGTTACTTACTATTTACTAAATTGTTACTTACTATTTATTAAATTATTACTTACTATGTATTAAATTGTTACTTACTATTTATTAAATTGTTACATACTATTTATTAAATTGTTACTTACAATTTATCAAATTGTTACTTACTATTTATCAAATTGTTACTTACTATTTATTAAATTGTTACTTACTATTTATTAAATTGTTACTTACTATTTATTAAATTATTACTTACTATTTATTAAATTGTTACTTACTATTTATTAAATTGTTACTGTTTATTAAATTGTTACTTACTATTTATCAAATTGTTACTTTCTATTTATCAAATCGTTACTTACTATTTATCAAATTGTTACTTACTATTTATTAAAATGTTTCTTACTATTTATTAAATTGTTACTTACTATTTATTAAGTTGTTACTTACTATTAATTAAATTGTTACTATCTATTTATTAAATTGTTACTTACTATTTATTAAATTGTTACTTACTATTTATCAAATGGTTACTTACTATTTATCAAATGGTTACTTACTATTTATCAAATTGTTACTTACTATTTATCAAATTGTTACTTACTATTTATCAAATTGTTACTTACTATTTATTAAATTGTTACATACTATTTATTAAATTGTTACTTACTATTTATTAAATTGTTACTGTTTATTAAATTGTTACTAACTATTTATCAAATTGTTACTTTCTATTTATCAAATCGTTACACACTATTTATTAAATTGTTACTTACTATTTATGAAATTGTTACTCACTATTTATTAAATTGTTACTTACTATTTATTAAGTTGTTACTAACTATTAATTAAATTGTTACTATCTATTTATTAAATTGTTACTTACTATTTACTAAATTGTTACTTACTATTTATCAAATGGTTACTTACTATTTATCAAATGGTTACTTACTATTTATCAAATTGTTACTTACTATTTATCAAATTGTTACTTACTATTTATCAAATTGTTACTTACTATTTATTAAATTGTTACTTACTCTTCATTAAATTGTTACTGTTTATTAAATTGTTACTTACTATTTATCAAATTGTTACTCTCTATTTATCAAATCGTTACTTACTATTTATCAAATTGTTACTTACTATTTATTAAAATGTTTCTTACTATTTATTAAATTGTTACTTACTATTTATTAAGTTGTTACTAACTATTAATTAAATTGTTACTATCTATTTATTAAATTGTTACTTACTATTTATTAAATTGTTACTTACTATTTATCAAATGGTTACTTACTATTTATCAAATGGTTACTTACTATTTATCAAATTGTTACTTACTATTTATTAAATTGTTACTTACTATTTATTAAATTATTACTTACTATTTATTAAATTGTTACTTACTCTTCATTAAATTGTTACTGTTTATTAAATTGTTACTTACTATTTATCAAATTGTTACTTTCTATTTATCAAATCGTTACTTACTATTTATCAAATTGTTACTTACTATTTATTAAAATGTTTCTTACTATTTATTAAATTGTTACTTACTATTTATTAAGTTGTTACTAACTATTAATTAAATTGTTACTATCTATTTATTAAATTGTTACTTACTATTTATTAAATTGTTACTTACTATTTATTAAATTGTTACTTACTATTTATCAAATGGTTACTTACTATTTATCAAATGGTTACTTACTATTTATCAAATTGTTACTTACTATTTATCAAATTGTTACTTACTATTTATCAAATTGTTACTTACTATTTATTAAATTGTTACATACTATTTATTAAATTGTTACTTACTATTTATTAAATTGTTACTTACTATTTATCAAATGGTTACTTACTATTTATCAAATGGTTACTTACTATTTATCAAATGGTTACTTACTATTTATCAAATTGTTACTTACTATTTATCAAATTGTTACTTACTATTTATCAAATTGTTACTTACTATTTATCAAATTGTTTCTTACTATTTATTAAATTGTTACATACTATTTATTAAATTGTTACTTACTATTTATTAAATTGTTACTTACTCTTTATTAAATTGTTACTTACTATTTATTAATTGTTACTTACTATTTATCAAATGGTTACTTACTATTTATCAAATGGTTACTTACTATTTATCAAATGGTTACTTACTATTTATCAAATTGTTACTTACTATTTATCAAATTGTTACTTACTATTTATCAAATTGTTTCTTACTATTTATTAAATTTTTACATACTATTTATTAAATTGTTTCATACTATTTATTAAATTGTTACTTACTATTTATTAAATTGTTACTCACTATTTATTAAATTGTTACTTACTATTTATTAAATTGTTACTTACTATTTATTAAATTGTTACTTACTCTTTATTAAATTGTTACTGTTTATTAAATAGTTACTTACTATTTATTAAATTGTTACTTACTATTTAGTAAATTGTTACTTACTATTTATTAAATTGTTACATACTATTTATTAAATTGTTTCATATTATTTATTAAATTGTTACTTACTATTTATTAAATTGTTACTCACTATTTATTAAATTATTACTTACTATTTATTAAATTGTTACTTACTATTTACTAAATTGTTACTTACTATTTATTAAATTATTACTTACTTTGTATTAAATTGTTACTTACTATTTATTAAATTGTTACATACTATTTATTAAATTGTTACTTACAATTTATCAAATTGTTACTTACTATTTATCAAATTGTTACTTACTATTTATTAAATTGTTACTTACTATTTATTAAATTGTTACTTACTATTTATTAAATTATTACTTACTATTTATTAAATTGTTACTTACTATTTATTAAATTGTTACTGTTTATTAAATTGTTACTTACTATTTATCAAATTGTTACTTTCTATTTATCAAATCGTTACTTACTATTTATCAAATTGTTACTTACTATTTATTAAAATGTTTCTTACTATTTATTAAATTGTTACTTACTATTTATTAAGTTGTTACTAACTATTAATTAAATTGTTACTATCTATTTATTAAATTGTTACTAACTATTTATTAAATTGTTACTTACTATTTATCAAATGGTTACTTACTATTTATCAAATGGTTACTTACTATTTATCAAATTGTTACTTACTATTTATCAAATTGTTACTTACTATTTATCAAATTGTTACTTACTATTTATTAAATTGTTACATACTATTTATTAAATTGTTACTTACTATTTATTAAATTGTTACTAACTATTTATCAAATGGTTACTTACTATTTATCAAATGGTTACTTACTATTTATTAAATGGTTACTTACTATTTATCAAATTGTTACTTACTATTTATCAAATTGTTACTTACTATTTATAAAGTTGTTACTTACTATTTATCAAATTGTTTCTTACTATTTATTAAATTGTTACTTACTATTTATTAAATTGTTACTTACTATGTTTTAAATTGTTACTTACTATTTATTAAATTGTTACACACTATTTATTAAATTGTTACTTACTATTTATGAAATTGTTACTCACTATTTATTAAATTGTTACTTACTATTTATTAAGTTGTTACTAACTATTAATTAAATTGTTACTATCTATTTATTAAATTGTTACTTACTATTTATTAAATTGTTACTTACTATTTATCAAATGGTTACTTACTATTTATCAAATGGTTACTTTCTATTTATCAAATTGTTACTTACTATTTATCAAATTGTTACTTACTATTTATCAAATTGTTACTTACTATTTATTAAATTGTTACTTACTCTTCATTAAATTGTTACTGTTTATTAAATTGTTACTTACTATTTATCAAATTGTTACTCTCTATTTATCAAATCGTTACTTACTATTTATCAAATTGTTACTTACTATTTATTAAAATGTTTCTAACTATTAATTAAATTGTTACTTACTATTTATTAAGTTGTTACTATCTATTAATTAAATTGTTACTATCTATTTATTAAATTGTAACTTACTATTTATTAAATTGTTACTTACTATTTATCAAATGGTTACTTACTATTTATCAAATAGTTACTTACTATTTATCAAATTGTTACTTACTATTTATCAAATCGTTACTTACTATTTATCAAATTGTTACTTACTATTTATTAAAATGTTTCTTACTATTTATTAAATTGTTACTTACTATTTATTAAGTTGTTACTTACTATTAATTAAATTGTTACTATCTATTTATTAAATTGCTACTTACTATTTATTAAATTGTTACTTACTATTTATCAAATGGTTACTTACTATTTATCAAATGGTTACTTACTATTTATCAAATTGTTACTTACTATTTATCAAATTGTTACTTACTATTTATCAAATTGTTACTTACTATTTATTAAATTGTTACTGTTTATTAAATTGTTACTGACTATTTATCAAATTGTTACTTTCTATTTATCAAATCGTTACTTACTATTTATCAAATTGTTACTTACTATTTATTAAAATGTTTCTTACTATTTATTAAATTGTTACTTACTATTTATTAAGTTGTTACTTACTATTAATTAAATTGTTACTATCTATTTATTAAATTGCTACTTACTATTTATTAAATTGTTACTTACTATTTATCAAATGGTTACTTACTATTTATCAAATGGTTACTTACTATTTATCAAATTGTTACTTACTATTTATCAAATTGTTACTTACTATTTATCAAATTGTTACTTACTATTTATTAAATTGTTACATACTATTTATTAAATTGTTACTTACTATATATTAAATTGTTACTAACTATTTATCAAATGGTTACTTACTATTTATCAAATGGTTTCTTACTATTTATTAAATTGTTACTTACAATTTATCAAATTGTTACTTACTATTTATCAAATTGTTACTTACTATTTATTAAATTGTTACTTACTATTTATTAAATTGTTACTTACTATTTATTAAATTATTACTTACTATTTATTAAATTGTTACTTACTATTTATTAAATTGTTACTGTTTATTAAATTGTTACTTACTATTTATCAAATTGTTACTTTCTATTTATCAAATCGTTACTTACTATTTATCAAATTGTTACTTACTATTTATTAAAATGTTTCTTACTATTTATTAAATTGTTACTTACTATTTATTAAGTTGTTACTTACTATTAATTAAATTATTACTTACTATGTATTAAATTGTTACTTACTATTTATTAAATTGTTACATACTATTTATTAAATTGTTACTTACAATTTATCAAATTGTTACTTACTATTTATCAAATTGTTACTTACTATTTATTAAATTGTTACTTACTATTTATTAAATTGTTACTTACTATTTATTAAATTATAACTTACTATTTATTAAATTGTTACTTACTATTTATTAAATTGTTACTGTTTATTAAATTGTTACTTACTATTTATCAAATTGTTACTTTCTATTTATCAAATCGTTACTTACTATTTATCAAATTGTTGTTTACTATTTATTAAAATGTTTCTTACTATTTATTAAATTGTTACTTACTATTTATTAAGTTGTTACTTACTATTAATTAAATTGTTACTATCTATTTATTAAATTGTTACTTACTATTTATTAAATTGTTACTTACTATTTATCAAATGGTTACTTACTATTTATCAAATGGTTACTTACTATTTATCAAATTGTTACTTACTATTTATCAAATTGTTACTTACTATTTATCAAATTGTTACTTACTATTTATTAAATTGTTACATACTATTTATTAAATTGTTACTTACTATTTATTAAATTGTTACTAACTATTTATCAAATGGTTACTTACTATTTATCAAATGGTTACTTACTATTTATTAAATGGTTACTTACTATTTATCAAATTGTTACTTACTATTTATAAAATTGTTACTTACTATTTATAAAATTGTTACTTACTATTTATCAAATTGTTTCTTACTATTTATTAAATTGTTACTTACTATTTATTAAATTGTTACTTACTATGTATTAAATTGTTACTTACTATTTATTAAATTGTTACACACTATTTATTAAATTGTTACTTACTATTTATGAAATTGTTACTCACTATTTATTAAATTGTTACTTACTATTTATTAAGTTGTTACTAACTATTAATTAAATTGTTACTATCTATTTATTAAATTGTTACTTACTATTTATTAAATTGTTACTTACTATTTATCAAATGGTTACTTACTATTTATCAAATGGTTACTTACTATTTATCAAATTGTTACTTACTATTTATCAAATTGTTACTTACTATTTATCAAATTGTTACTTACTATTTATTAAATTGTTACTTACTCTTCATTAAATTGTTACTGTTTATTAAATTGTTACTTACTATTTATCAAATTGTTACTCTCTATTTATCAAATCGTTACTTACTATTTATCAAATTGTTACTTACTATTTATTAAAATGTTTCTTACTATTTATTAAATTGTTACTTACTATTTATTAAGTTGTTACTAACTATTAATTAAATTGTTACTATCTATTTATTAAATTGTTACTTACTATTTATTAAATTGTTACTTACTATTTATCAAATGGTTACTTACTATTTATCAAATGGTTACTTACTATTTATCAAATTGTTACTTACTATTTATTAAATTGTTACTTACTATTTATTAAATTATTACTTACTATTTATTAAATTGTTACTTACTCTTCATTAAATTGTTACTGTTTATTAAATTGTTACTTACTATTTATCAAATTGTTACTTTCTATTTATCAAATCGTTACTTACTATTTATCAAATTGTTACTTACTATTTATTAAAATGTTTCTTACTATTTATTAAATTGTTACTTACTATTTATTAAGTTGTTACTAACTATTAATTAAATTGTTACTATCTATTTATTAAATTGTTACTTACTATTTATTAAATTGTTACTTACTATTTATTAAATTGTTACTTACTATTTATCAAATGGTTACTTACTATTTATCAAATGGTTACTTACTATTTATCAAATTGTTACTTACTATTTATCAAATTGTTACTTACTATTTATCAAATTGTTACTTACTATTTATTAAATTGTTACATACTATTTATTAAATTGTTACTTACTATTTATTAAATTGTTACTTACTATTTATCAAATGGTTACTTACTATTTATCAAATGGTTACTTACTATTTATCAAATGGTTACTTACTATTTATCAAATTGTTACTTACTATTTATCAAATTGTTACTTACTATTTATCAAATTGTTACTTACTATTTATCAAATTGTTTCTTACTATTTATTAAATTGTTACATACTATTTATTAAATTGTTACTTACTATTTATTAAATTGTTACTTACTCTTTATTAAATTGTTACTTACTATTTATTAATTGTTACTTACTATTTATCAAATGGTTACTTACTATTTATCAAATGGTTACTTACTATTTATCAAATGGTTACTTACTATTTATCAAATTGTTACTTACTATTTATCAAATTGTTACTTACTATTTATCAAATTGTTACTTACTATTTATCAAATTGTTACTTACTATTTATTAAATTGTTACTTACTATTAATTAAATTGTTACTTACTATTTATTAAATTGTTACTTACTATTTATTAAAGTTGTTACTTGCTATTTATCAAATTGTTACTTACTATATATTAAAATGTTACTTACTATTTATTAAATTGTTACTTACTATTTATTAAATTTTTATATACTATTTATTAAATTGTTACTTACTATTTATCAAATGGTTACTTACTATTTATCAAATGGTTACTTACTATTTATTAAATTGTTACTTACTATGTATTAAATTGTTACTTACTATTTTTAAGTTGTTACATACTATTTATTAAATTGTTACTTACAATTTATTAAATTGTTACTTACTATTTATTAAATTGTTACTTACTATTTATTAAATTGTTACTTACTATTTATTAAATTGTTACTTATTATTTATTATATTGTTTCTTACTATTTATTAAATTGTCACTTACTATTTATAAAATTGTTACTTACTATTTATCAAATTGTTACTTACTATTTATTAAATTGTTACTTACTAGTTATTAAATTGTTACTATTTTTTAAATTGTTACTTACTATTTATTAAATTGTTACTTACTATTTATTAAATTGTTACTTTCTATTTAGTAAATTGTTACTTACTATTTATTAAATTGTTACATACTATTTATTAAATTGTTTCATACTATTTATTAAATTGTTACATACTATTTATTAAATTGTTACTCACTATTTATTAAATTGTTACTTACTATTTATTAAATTGTTACTTACTATTTATTAAATTGTTACTTACTCTTTATTAAATTGTTACTGTTTATTAAATTGTTACTTACTATTTATTAAATTGTTACTTACTATTTAGTAAATTGTTACTTACTATTTATTAAATTGTTACATACTATTTATTAAATTGTTTCATACTATTTATTAAATTGTTACTTACTATTTATTAAATTGTTACTCTCTATTTATTAAATTATTACTTACTATTTATTAAATTGTTACTTACTATTTACTAAATTGTTACTTACTATTTATTAAATTATTACTTACTATGTATTAAATTGTTACTTACTATTTATTAAATTGTTACATACTATTTATTAAATTGTTACTTACAATTTATCAAATTGTTACTTACTATTTATCAAATTGTTACTTACTATTTATTAAATTGTTACTTACTATTTATTAAATTGTTACTTACTATTTATTAAATTATTACTTACTATTTATTAAATTGTTACTTACTATTTATTAAATTGTTACTGTTTATTAAATTGTTACTTACTATTTATCAAATTGTTACTTTCTATTTATCAAATCGTTACTTACTATTTATCAAATTGTTACTTACTATTTATTAAAATGTTTCTTACTATTTATTAAATTGTTACTTACTATTTATTAAGTTGTTACTTACTATTAATTAAATTGTTACTATCTATTTATTAAATTGTTACTTACTATTTATTAAATTGTTACTTACTATTTATCAAATGGTTACTTACTATTTATCAAATGGTTACTTACTATTTATCAAATTGTTACTTACTATTTATCAAATTGTTACTTACTATTTATCAAATTGTTACTTACTATTTATTAAATTGTTACATACTATTTATTAAATTGTTACTTACTATTTATTAAATTGTTACTGTTTATTAAATTGTTACTAACTATTTATCAAATTGTTACTTTCTATTTATCAAATCGTTACACACTATTTATTAAATTGTTACTTACTATTTATGAAATTGTTACTCACTATTTATTAAATTGTTACTTACTATTTATTAAGTTGTTACTAACTATTAATTAAATTGTTACTATCTATTTATTAAATTGTTACTTACTATTTACTAAATTGTTACTTACTATTTATCAAATGGTTACTTACTATTTATCAAATGGTTACTTACTATTTATCAAATTGTTACTTACTATTTATCAAATTGTTACTTACTATTTATCAAATTGTTACTTACTATTTATTAAATTGTTACTTACTCTTCATTAAATTGTTACTGTTTATTAAATTGTTACTTACTATTTATCAAATTGTTACTCTCTATTTATCAAATCGTTACTTACTATTTATCAAATTGTTACTTACTATTTATTAAAATGTTTCTTACTATTTATTAAATTGTTACTTACTATTTATTAAGTTGTTACTAACTATTAATTAAATTGTTACTATCTATTTATTAAATTGTTACTTACTATTTATTAAATTGTTACTTACTATTTATCAAATGGTTACTTACTATTTATCAAATGGTTACTTACTATTTATCAAATTGTTACTTACTATTTATTAAATTGTTACTTACTATTTATTAAATTATTACTTACTATTTATTAAATTGTTACTTACTCTTCATTAAATTGTTACTGTTTATTAAATTGTTACTTACTATTTATCAAATTGTTACTTTCTATTTATCAAATCGTTACTTACTATTTATCAAATTGTTACTTACTATTTATTAAAATGTTTCTTACTATTTATTAAATTGTTACTTACTATTTATTAAGTTGTTACTAACTATTAATTAAATTGTTACTATCTATTTATTAAATTGTTACTTACTATTTATTAAATTGTTACTTACTATTTATTAAATTGTTACTTACTATTTATCAAATGGTTACTTACTATTTATCAAATGGTTACTTACTATTTATCAAATTGTTACTTACTATTTATCAAATTGTTACTTACTATTTATCAAATTGTTACTTACTATTTATTAAATTGTTACATACTATTTATTAAATTGTTACTTACTATTTATTAAATTGTTACTTACTATTTATCAAATGGTTACTTACTATTTATCAAATGGTTACTTACTATTTATCAAATGGTTACTTACTATTTATCAAATTGTTACTTACTATTTATCAAATTGTTACTTACTATTTATCAAATTGTTACTTACTATTTATCAAATTGTTTCTTACTATTTATTAAATTGTTACATACTATTTATTAAATTGTTACTTACTATTTATTAAATTGTTACTTACTCTTTATTAAATTGTTACTTACTATTTATTAATTGTTACTTACTATTTATCAAATGGTTACTTACTATTTATCAAATGGTTACTTACTATTTATCAAATGGTTACTTACTATTTATCAAATTGTTACTTACTATTTATCAAATTTTTACTTACTATTTATCAAATTGTTACTTACTATTTATCAAATTGTTACTTACTATTTATTAAATTGTTACTTACTATTAATTAAATTGTTACTTACTATTTATTAAATTGTTACTTACTATTTATTAAATTTGTTACTTGCTATTTATCAAATTGTTACTTACTATATATTAAAATGTTACTTACTATTTATTAAATTGTTACTTACTATTTATTAAATTTTTATATACTATTTATTAAATTGTTACTTACTATTTATCAAATGGTTACTTACTATTTATCAAATGGTTACTTACTATTTATTAAATTGTTACTTACTATTTATTAAATTGTTACTTACTATGTATTAAATTGTTACTTACTATTTTTAAGTTGTTACATACTATTTATTAAATTGTTACTTACAATTTATTAAATTGTTACTTACTATTTATTAAATTGTTACTTACTATTTATTAAATTGTTACTTACTATTTATTAAATTGTTACTTATTATTTATTATATTGTTTCTTACTATTTATTAAATTGTCACTTACTATTTATAAAATTGTTACTTACTATTTATCAAATTGTTACTTACTATTTATTAAATTGTTACTTACTAGTTATTAAATTGTTACTATTTTTTAAATTGTTACTTACTATTTATTAAATTGTTACTTACTATTTATTAAATGGTTACTTACTATTTATCAAATTGTTACTTACTATTTATCAAATTGTTACTTACTATTTACCAAATTGTTACTTACTATTTATTAAATTGTTACATACTATTTATTAAATTGTTACTTACTATTTATTAAATTGTTACTTACTATTTATCAAATGGTTACTTACTATTTATCAAATGGTTACTTACTATTTATCAAATGGTTACTTACTATTTATCAAATTGTTACTTACTATTTATCAAATTTTTACTTACTATTTATCAAATTGTTACTTACTATTTATCAAATTGTTACTTACTATTTATTAAATTGTTACTTACTATTAATTAAATTGTTACTTACTATTTATTAAATTGTTACTTACTATTTATTAAATTTGTTACTTGCTATTTATCAAATTGTTACTTACTATATATTAAAATGTTACTTACTATTTATTAAATTGTTACTTACTATTTATTAAATTTTTATATACTATTTATTAAATTGTTACTTACTATTTATCAAATGGTTACTTACTATTTATCAAATGGTTACTTACTATTTATTAAATTGTTACTTACTATTTATTAAATTGTTACTTACTATGTATTAAATTGTTACTTACTATTTTTAAGTTGTTACATACTATTTATTAAATTGTTACTTACAATTTATTAAATTGTTACTTACTATTTATTAAATTGTTACTTACTATTTATTAAATTGTTACTTACTATTTATTAAATTGTTACTTATTATTTATTATATTGTTTCTTACTATTTATTAAATTGTCACTTACTATTTATAAAATTGTTACTTACTATTTATCAAATTGTTACTTACTATTTATTAAATTGTTACTTACTAGTTATTAAATTGTTACTATTTTTTAAATTGTTACTTACTATTTATTAAATTGTTACTTACTATTTATTAAATGGTTACTTACTATTTATCAAATTGTTACTTACTATTTATCAAATTGTTACTTACTATTTACCAAATTGTTACTTACTATTTATTAAATTGTTACATACTATTTATTAAATTGTTACTTACTATTTATTAAATTGTTACTTACTATTTATCAAATGGTTACTTACTATTTATCAAATGGTTACTTACTATTTATCAAATGGTTACTAACTATTTATCAAATTGTTACTTACTATTTATCAAATTGTTACTTACTATTTATCAAATTGTTACTTACTATTTATCAAATTGTTTCTTACTATTTATTAAATTGTTACTTACTACTTATTAAATTGTTACTTACTATTAATTAAATTGTTACTATCTATTTATTAAATTGTTACTTACTATTTATTAAATTGTTACTTACTATTTATCAAATGGTTACTTACTATTTATCAAATGGTTACTTACTATTTATCAAATTGTTACTTACTATTTATTAAATTGTTACTTACTATTTATTAAATTATTACTTACTATTTATTAAATTGTTACTTACTCTTCATTAAATTGTTACTGTTTATTAAATTGTTACTTACTATTTATCAAATTGTTACTTTCTATTTATCAAATCGTTACTTACTATTTATCAAATTGTTACTTACTATTTATTAAAATGTTTCTTACTATTTATTAAATTGTTACTTACTATTTATTAAGTTGTTACTAACTATTAATTAAATTGTTACTATCTATTTATTAAATTGTTACTTACTATTTATTAAATTGTTACTTACTATTTATTAAATTGTTACTTACTATTTATCAAATGGTTACTTACTATTTATCAAATGGTTACTTACTATTTATCAAATTGTTACTTACTATTTATCAAATTGTTACTTACTATTTATCAAATTGTTACTTACTATTTATTAAATTGTTACATACTATTTATTAAATTGTTACTTACTATTTATTAAATTGTTACTTACTATTTATCAAATGGTTACTTACTATTTATCAAATGGTTACTTACTATTTATCAAATGGTTACTTACTATTTATCAAATTGTTACTTACTATTTATCAAATTGTTACTTACTATTTATCAAATTGTTACTTACTATTTATCAAATTGTTTCTTACTATTTATTAAATTGTTACATACTATTTATTAAATTGTTACTTACTATTTATTAAATTGTTACTTACTCTTTATTAAATTGTTACTTACTATTTATTAATTGTTACTTACTATTTATCAAATGGTTACTTACTATTTATCAAATGGTTACTTACTATTTATCAAATGGTTACTTACTATTTATCAAATTGTTACTTACTATTTATCAAATTGTTACTTACTATTTATCAAATTGTTACTTAGTATTTATCAAATTGTTACTTACTATTTATTAAATTGTTACTTACTATTAATTAAATTGTTACTTACTATTTATTAAATTGTTACTTACTATTTATTAAATTTGTTACTTGCTATTTATCAAATTGTTACTTACTATATATTAAAATGTTACTTACTATTTATTAAATTGTTACTTACTATTTATTAAATTTTTATATACTATTTATTAAATTGTTACTTACTATTTATCAAATGGTTACTTACTATTTATCAAATGGTTACTTACTATTTATTAAATTGTTACTTACTATTTATTAAATTGTTACTTACTATGTATTAAATTGTTACTTACTATTTTTAAGTTGTTACATACTATTTATTAAATTGTTACTTACAATTTATTAAATTGTTACTTACTATTTATTAAATTGTTACTTACTATTTATTAAATTGTTACTTACTATTTATTAAATTGTTACTTATTATTTATTATATTGTTTCTTACTATTTATTAAATTGTCACTTACTATTTATAAAATTGTTACTTACTATTTATCAAATGGTTACTTACTATTCATTAAATTGTTACTTACTAGTTATTAAATTGTTACTATTTTTTAAATTGTTACTTACTATTTATTAAATTGTTACTTACTATTTATTAAATTGTTACTTTCTATTTAGTAAATTGTTACTTACTATTTATTAAATTGTTACATACTATTTATTAAATTGTTTCATACTATTTATTAAATTGTTACATACTATTTATTAAATTGTTACTCACTATTTATTAAATTGTTACTTACTATTTATTAAATTGTTACTTACTATTTATTAAATTGTTACTTACTCTTTATTAAATTGTTACTGTTTATTAAATTGTTACTTACTATTTATTAAATTGTTACTTACTATTTAGTAAATTGTTACTTACTATTTTTTAAATTGTTACATACTATTTATTAAATTGTTTCATACTATTTATTAAATTGTTACTTACTATTTATTAAATTATTACTTACTATGTATTAAATTGTTACTTACTATTTATTAAATTGTTACATACTATTTATTAAATTGTTACTTACAATTTATCAAATTGTTACTTACTATTTATCAAATTGTTACTTACTATTTATTAAATTGTTACTTACTATTTATTAAATTGTTACTTACTATTTATTAAATTATTACTTACTATTTATTAAATTGTTACTTACTATTTATTAAATTGTTACTGTTTATTAAATTGTTACTTACTATTTATCAAATTGTTACTTTCTATTTATCAAATCGTTACTTACTATTTATCAAATTGTTACTTACTATTTATTAAAATGTTTCTTACTATTTATTAAATTGTTACTTACTATTTATTAAGTTGTTACTTACTATTAATTAAATTGTTACTATCTATTTATTAAATTGTTACTTACTATTTATTAAATTGTTACTTACTATTTATCAAATGGTTACTTACTATTTATCAAATGGTTACTTACTATTTATCAAATTGTTACTTACTATTTATCAAATTGTTACTTACTATTTATCAAATTGTTACTTACTATTTATTAAATTGTTACATACTATTTATTAAATTGTTACTTACTATTTATTAAATTGTTACTGTTTATTAAATTGTTACTAACTATTTATCAAATTGTTACTTTCTATTTATCAAATCGTTACTTACTATTTATCAAATTGTTACTTACTATTTATTAAAATGTTTCTTACTATTTATTAAATTGTTACTTACTATTTATTAAGTTGTTACTTACTATTAATTAAATTGTTACTATCTATTTATTAAATTGTTACTTACTATTTATTAAATTGTTACTTACTATTTATCAAATGGTTACTTACTATTTATCAAATGGTTACTTACTATTTATCAAATTGTTACTTACTATTTATCAAATTGTTACTTACTATTTATCAAATTGTTACTTACTATTTATTAAATTGTTACTTACTATTTATTAAATTGTTACTTACTATGTATTAAATTGTTACTTACTATTTATTAAATTGTTACACACTATTTATTAAATTGTTACTTACTATTTATGAAATTGTTACTCACTATTTATTAAATTGTTACTTACTATTTATTAAGTTGTTACTAACTATTAATTAAATTGTTACTATCTATTTATTAAATTGTTACTTACTATTTATTAAATTGTTACTTACTATTTATCAAATGGTTACTTACTATTTATCAAATGGTTACTTACTATTTATCAAATTGTTACTTACTATTTATCAAATTGTTACTTACTCTTCATTAAATTGTTACTGTTTATTAAATTGTTACTTACTATTTATCAAATTGTTACTCTCTATTTATCAAATCGTTACTTACTATTTATCAAATTGTTACTTACTATTTATTAAATTGTTTCTTACTATTTATTAAATTGTTACATACTATTTATTAAATTGTTACTTACTATTTATTAAATTGTTACTTACTCTTTATTAAATTGTTACTTACTATTTATTAATTGTTACTTACTATTTATCAAATGGTTACTTACTATTTATCAAATGGTTACTTACTATTTATCAAATTGTTACTTACTATTTATCAAATTGTTACTTACTATTTATTAAACTGTTACTTACTCTTCATTAAATTGTTACTGTTTATTAAATTGTTACTTACTATTTATCAAATTGTTACTCTCTATTTATCAAATCGTTACTTACTATTTATCAAATTGTTACTTACTATTTATTAAAATGTTTCTTACTATTTATTAAATTGTTACTTACTATTTATTAAGTTGTTACTAACTATTAATTAAATTGTTACTATCTATTTATTAAATTGTTACTTACTATTTATTAAATTGTTACTTACTATTTATCAAATGGTTACTTACTATTTATCAAATGGTTACTTACTATTTATCAAATTGTTACTTACTATTTATTAAATTGTTACTTACTATTTATTAAATTATTACTTACTATTTATTAAATTGTTACTTACTCTTCATTAAATTGTTACTGTTTATTAAATTGTTACTTACTATTTATCAAATTGTTACTTTCTATTTATCAAATCGTTACTTACTATTTATCAAATTGTTACTTACTATTTATTAAAATGTTTCTTACTATTTATTAAATTGTTACTTACTATTTATTAAGTTGTTACTAACTATTAATTAAATTGTTACTATCTATTTATTAAATTGTTACTTACTATTTATTAAATTGTTACTTACTATTTATTAAATTGTTACTTACTATTTATCAAATGGTTACTTACTATTTATCAAATGGTTACTTACTATTTATCAAATTGTTACTTACTATTTATCAAATTGTTACTTACTATTTATCAAATTGTTACTTACTATTTATTAAATTGTTACATACTATTTATTAAATTGTTACTTACTATTTATTAAATTGTTACTTACTATTTATCAAATGGTTACTTACTATTTATCAAATGGTTACTTACTATTTATCAAATGGTTACTTACTATTTATCAAATTGTTACTTACTATTTATCAAATTGTTACTTACTATTTATCAAATTGTTACTTACTATTTATCAAATTGTTACTTACTATTTATCAAATTGTTTCTTACTATTTATTAAATTGTTACATACTATTTATTAAATTGTTACTTACTATTTATTAAATTGTTACTTACTCTTTATTAAATTGTTACTTACTATTTATTAATTGTTACTTACTATTTATCAAATGGTTACTTACTATTTATCAAATGGTTACTTAGTATTTATCAAATGGTTACTTACTATTTATCAAATTGTTACTTACTATTTATCAAATTGTTACTTACTATTTATCAAATTGTTACTTACTATTTATCAAATTGTTACTTACTATTTATTAAATTGTTACTTACTATTAATTAAATTGTTACTTACTATTTATTAAATTGTTACTTACTATTTATTAAATTTGTTACTTGCTATTTATCAAATTGTTACTTACTATATATTAAAATGTTACTTACTATTTATTAAATTGTTACTTACTATTTATTAAATTTTTATATACTATTTATTAAATTGTTACTTACTATTTATCAAATGGTTACTTACTATTTATCAAATGGTTACTTACTATTTATTAAATTGTTACTTACTATTTATTAAATTGTTACTTACTATGTATTAAATTGTTACTTACTATTTTTAAGTTGTTACATACTATTTATTAAATTGTTACTTACAATTTATTAAATTGTTACTTACTATTTATTAAATTGTTACTTACTATTTATTAAATTGTTACTTACTATTTATTAAATTGTTACTTATTATTTATTATATTGTTTCTTACTATTTATTAAATTGTCACTTACTATTTATAAAATTGTTACTTACTATTTATCAAATTGTTACTTACTATTTATTAAATTGTTACTTACTAGTTATTAAATTGTTACTATTTTTTAAATTGTTACTTACTATTTATTAAATTGTTACTTACTATTTATTAAATTGTTACTTTCTATTTAGTAAATTGTTACTTACTATTTATTAAATTGTTACATACTATTTATTAAATTGTTTCATACTATTTATTAAATTGTTACATACTATTTATTAAATTGTTACTCACTATTTATTAAATTGTTACTTACTATTTATTAAATTGTTACTTACTATTTATTAAATTGTTACTTACTCTTTATTAAATTGTTACTGTTTATTAAATTGTTACTTACTATTTATTAAATTGTTACTTACTATTTAGTAAATTGTTACTTACTATTTTTTAAATTGTTACATACTATTTATTAAATTGTTTCATACTATTTATTAAATTGTTACTTACTATTTATTAAATTGTTACTCACTATTTATTAAATTATTACTTACTATTTATTAAATTGTTACTTACTATTTACTAAATTGTTACTTACTATTTATTAAATTATTACTTACTATGTATTAAATTGTTACTTACTATTTATTAAATTGTTACATACTATTTATTAAATTGTTACTTACAATTTATCAAATTGTTACTTACTATTTATCAAATTGTTACTTACTATTTATTAAATTGTTACTTACTATTTATTAAATTGTTACTTACTATTTATTAAATTATTACTTACTATTTATTAAATTGTTACTTACTATTTATTAAATTGTTACATACTATTTATTAAATTGTTACTTACTATTTATTAAATTGTTACTGTTTATTAAATTGTTACTAACTATTTATCAAATTGTTACTTTCTATTTATCAAATCGTTACACACTATTTATTAAATTGTTACTTACTATTTATGAAATTGTTACTCACTATTTATTAAATTGTTACTTACTATTTATTAAGTTGTTACTAGCTATTAATTAAATTGTTACTATCTATTTATTAAATTGTTACTTACTATTTACTAAATTGTTACTTACTATTTATCAAATGGTTACTTACTATTTATCAAATGGTTACTTACTATTTATCAAATTGTTACTTACTATTTATCAAATTGTTACTTACTATTTATCAAATTGTTACTTACTATTTATTAAATTGTTACTTACTCTTCATTAAATTGTTACTGTTTATTAAATTGTTACTTACTATTTATCAAATTGTTACTCTCTATTTATCAAATCGTTACTTACTATTTATCAAATTGTTACTTACTATTTATTAAAATGTTTCTTACTATTTATTAAATTGTTACTTACTATTTATTAAGTTGTTACTAACAATTAATTAAATTGTTACTATCTATTTATTAAATTGTTACTTACTATTTATTAAATTGTTACTTACTATTTATCAAATGGTTACTTACTATTTATCAAATGGTTACTTACTATTTATCAAATTGTTACTTACTATTTATTAAATTGTTACTTACTATTTATTAAATTATTACTTACTATTTATTAAATTGTTACTTACTCTTCATTAAATTGTTACTGTTTATTAAATTGTTACTTACTATTTATCAAATTGTTACTTTCTATTTATCAAATCGTTACTTACTATTTATCAAATTGTTACTTACTATTTATTAAAATGTTTCTTACTATTTATTAAATTGTTACTTACTATTTATTAAGTTGTTACTAACTATTAATTAAATTGTTACTATCTATTTATTAAATTGTTACTTACTATTTATTAAATTGTTACTTACTATTTATTAAATTGTTACTTACTATTTATCAAATGGTTACTTACTATTTATCAAATGGTTACTTACTATTTATCAAATTGTTACTTACTATTTATCAAATTGTTACTTACTATTTATCAAATTGTTACTTACTATTTATTAAATTGTTACATACTATTTATTAAATTGTTACTTACTATTTATTAAATTGTTACTTACTATTTATCAAATGGTTACTTACTATTTATCAAATGGTTACTTACTATTTATCAAATGGTTACTTACTATTTATCAAATTGTTACTTACTATTTATCAAATTGTTACTTACTATTTATCAAATTGTTACTTACTATTTATCAAATTGTTTCTTACTATTTATTAAATTGTTACATACTATTTATTAAATTGTTACTTACTATTTATTAAATTGTTACTTACTCTTTATTAAATTGTTACTTACTATTTATTAATTGTTACTTACTATTTATCAAATGGTTACTTACTATTTATCAAATGGTTACTTACTATTTATCAAATGGTTACTTACTATTTATCAAATTGTTACTTACTATTTATCAAATTGTTACTTACTATTTATCAAATTGTTTCTTACTATTTATTAAATTGTTACTTACTATTTATTAAGTTGTTACTTACTATTAATTAAATTGTTACTATCTATTTATTAAATTGTTACATACTATTTATTAAATTGTTACTTACTATTTATTAAATTGTTACTAACTATTTATCAAATGGTTACTTACTATTTATCAAATGGTTACTTACTATTTATTAAATGGTTACTTACTATTTATCAAATTGTTACTTACTATTTATAAAATTGTTACTTACTATTTATAAAATTGTTACTTACTATTTATCAAATTGTTTCTTACTATTTATTAAATTGTTACTTACTATTTATTAAATTGTTACTTACTATGTATTAAATTGTTACTTACTATTTATTAAATTGTTACACACTATTTATTAAATTGTTACTTACTATTTATGAAATTGTTACTCACTATTTATTAAATTGTTACTTACTATTTATTAAGTTGTTACTAACTATTAATTAAATTGTTACTATCTATTTATTAAATTGTTACTTACTATTTATTAAATTGTTACTTACTATTTATCAAATGGTTACTTACTATTTATCAAATGGTTACTTACTATTTATCAAATTGTTACTTACTATTTATCAAATTGTTACTTACTATTTATCAAATTGTTACTTACTATTTATTAAATTGTTACTTACTCTTCATTAAATTGTTACTGTTTATTAAATTGTTACTTACTATTTATCAAATTGTTACTCTCTATTTATCAAATCGTTACTTACTATTTACCAAATTGTTACTTACTATTTATTAAAATGTTTCTTACTATTTATTAAATTGTTACTTACTATTTATTAAGTTGTTACTAACTATTAATTAAATTGTTACTATCTATTTATTAAATTGTTACTTACTATTTATTAAATTGTTACTTACTATTTATCAAATGGTTACTTACTATTTATCAAATGGTTACTTACTATTTATCAAATTGTTACTTACTATTTATTAAATTGTTACTTACTATTTATTAAATTATTACTTACTATTTATTAAATTGTTACTTACTCTTCATTAAATTGTTACTGTTTATTAAATTGTTACTTACTATTTATCAAATTGTTACTTTCTATTTATCAAATCGTTACTTACTATTTATCAAATTGTTACTTACTATTTATTAAAATGTTTCTTACTATTTATTAAATTGTTACTTACTATTTATTAAGTTGTTACTAACTATTAATTAAATTGTTACTATCTATTTATTAAATTGTTACTTACTATTTATTAAATTGTTACTTACTATTTATTAAATTGTTACTTACTATTTATCAAATGGTTACTTACTATTTATCAAATGGTTACTTACTATTTATCAAATTGTTACTTACTATTTATCAAATTGTTACTTACTATTTATCAAATTGTTACTTACTATTTATTAAATTGTTACATACTATTTATTAAATTGTTACTTACTATTTATTAAATTGTTACTTACTATTTATCAAATGGTTACTTACTATTTATCAAATGGTTACTTACTATTTATCAAATGGTTACTTACTATTTATCAAATTGTTACTTACTATTTATCAAATTGTTACTTACTATTTATCAAATTGTTACTTACTATTTATCAAATTGTTTCTTACTATTTATTAAATTGTTACATACTATTTATTAAATTGTTACTTACTATTTATTAAATTGTTACTTACTCTTTATTAAATTGTTACTTACTATTTATTAATTGTTACTTACTATTTATCAAATGGTTACTTACTATTTATCAAATGGTTACTTACTATTTATCAAATGGTTACTTACTATTTATCAAATTGTTACTTACTATTTATCAAATTGTTACTTACTATTTATCAAATTGTTACTTACTATTTATCAAATTGTTACTTACTATTTATTAAATTGTTACTTACTATTAATTAAATTGTTACTTACTATTTATTAAATTGTTACTTACTATTTATTAAATTTGTTACTTGCTATTTATCAAATTGTTACTTACTATATATTAAAATGTTACTTACTATTTATTAAATTGTTACTTACTATTTATTAAATTTTTATATACTATTTATTAAATTGTTACTTACTATTTATCAAATGGTTACTTACTATTTATCAAATGGTTACTTACTATTTATTAAATTGTTACTTACTATTTATTAAATTGTTACTTACTATGTATTAAATTGTTACTTACTATTTTTAAGTTGTTACATACTATTTATTAAATTGTTACTTACAATTTATTAAATTGTTACTTACTATTTATTAAATTGTTACTTACTATTTATTAAATTGTTACTTACTATTTATTAAATTGTTACTTATTATTTATTATATTGTTTCTTACTATTTATTAAATTGTCACTTACTATTTATAAAATTGTTACTTACTATTTATCAAATGGTTACTTACTATTCATTAAATTGTTACTTACTAGTTATTAAATTGTTACTATTTTTTAAATTGTTACTTACTATTTATTAAATTGTTACTTACTATTTATTAAATTGTTACTTTCTATTTAGTAAATTGTTACTTACTATTTATTAAATTGTTACATACTATTTATTAAATTGTTTCATACTATTTATTAAATTGTTACATACTATTTATTAAATTGTTACTCACTATTTATTAAATTGTTACTTACTATTTATTAAATTGTTACTTACTATTTATTAAATTGTTACTTACTCTTTATTAAATTGTTACTGTTTATTAAATTGTTACTTACTATTTATTAAATTGTTACTTACTATTTAGTAAATTGTTACTTACTATTTTTTAAATTGTTACATACTATTTATTAAATTGTTTCATACTATTTATTAAATTGTTACTTACTATTTATTAAATTATTACTTACTATGTATTAAATTGTTACTTACTATTTATTAAATTGTTACATACTATTTATTAAATTGTTACTTACAATTTATCAAATTGTTACTTACTATTTATCAAATTGTTACTTACTATTTATTAAATTGTTACTTACTATTTATTAAATTGTTACTTACTATTTATTAAATTATTACTTACTATTTATTAAATTGTTACTTACTATTTATTAAATTGTTACTGTTTATTAAATTGTTACTTACTATTTATCAAATTGTTACTTTCTATTTATCAAATCGTTACTTACTATTTATCAAATTGTTACTTACTATTTATTAAAATGTTTCTTACTATTTATTAAATTGTTACTTACTATTTATTAAGTTGTTACTTACTATTAATTAAATTGTTACTATCTATTTATTAAATTGTTACTTACTATTTATTAAATTGTTACTTACTATTTATCAAATGGTTACTTACTATTTATCAAATGGTTACTTACTATTTATCAAATTGTTACTTACTATTTATCAAATTGTTACTTACTATTTATCAAATTGTTACTTACTATTTATTAAATTGTTACATACTATTTATTAAATTGTTACTTACTATTTATTAAATTGTTACTGTTTATTAAATTGTTACTAACTATTTATCAAATTGTTACTTTCTATTTATCAAATCGTTACTTACTATTTATCAAATTGTTACTTACTATTTATTAAAATGTTTCTTACTATTTATTAAATTGTTACTTACTATTTATTAAGTTGTTACTTACTATTAATTAAATTGTTACTATCTATTTATTAAATTGTTACTTACTATTTATTAAATTGTTACTTACTATTTATCAAATGGTTACTTACTATTTATCAAATGGTTACTTACTATTTATCAAATTGTTACTTACTATTTATCAAATTGTTACTTACTATTTATCAAATTGTTACTTACTATTTATTAAATTGTTACTTACTATTTATTAAATTGTTACTTACTATGTATTAAATTGTTACTTACTATTTATTAAATTGTTACACACTATTTATTAAATTGTTACTTACTATTTATGAAATTGTTACTCACTATTTATTAAATTGTTACTTACTATTTATTAAGTTGTTACTAACTATTAATTAAATTGTTACTATCTATTTATTAAATTGTTACTTACTATTTATTAAATTGTTACTTACTATTTATCAAATGGTTACTTACTATTTATCAAATGGTTACTTACTATTTATCAAATTGTTACTTACTATTTATCAAATTGTTACTTACTCTTCATTAAATTGTTACTGTTTATTAAATTGTTACTTACTATTTATCAAATTGTTACTCTCTATTTATCAAATCGTTACTTACTATTTATCAAATTGTTACTTACTATTTATTAAATTGTTTCTTACTATTTATTAAATTGTTACATACTATTTATTAAATTGTTACTTACTATTTATTAAATTGTTACTTACTCTTTATTAAATTGTTACTTACTATTTATTAATTGTTACTTACTATTTATCAAATGGTTACTTACTATTTATCAAATGGTTACTTACTATTTATCAAATTGTTACTTACTATTTATCAAATTGTTACTTACTATTTATTAAACTGTTACTTACTCTTCATTAAATTGTTACTGTTTATTAAATTGTTACTTACTATTTATCAAATTGTTACTCTCTATTTATCAAATCGTTACTTACTATTTATCAAATTGTTACTTACTATTTATTAAAATGTTTCTTACTATTTATTAAATTGTTACTTACTATTTATTAAGTTGTTACTAACTATTAATTAAATTGTTACTATCTATTTATTAAATTGTTACTTACTATTTATTAAATTGTTACTTACTATTTATCAAATGGTTACTTACTATTTATCAAATGGTTACTTACTATTTATCAAATTGTTACTTACTATTTATTAAATTGTTACTTACTATTTATTAAATTATTACTTACTATTTATTAAATTGTTACTTACTCTTCATTAAATTGTTACTGTTTATTAAATTGTTACTTACTATTTATCAAATTGTTACTTTCTATTTATCAAATCGTTACTTACTATTTATCAAATTGTTACTTACTATTTATTAAAATGTTTCTTACTATTTATTAAATTGTTACTTACTATTTATTAAGTTGTTACTAACTATTAATTAAATTGTTACTATCTATTTATTAAATTGTTACTTACTATTTATTAAATTGTTACTTACTATTTATTAAATTGTTACTTACTATTTATCAAATGGTTACTTACTATTTATCAAATGGTTACTTACTATTTATCAAATTGTTACTTACTATTTATCAAATTGTTACTTACTATTTATCAAATTGTTACTTACTATTTATTAAATTGTTACATACTATTTATTAAATTGTTACTTACTATTTATTAAATTGTTACTTAATATTTATCAAATGGTTACTTACTATTTATCAAATGGTTACTTACTATTTATCAAATGGTTACTTACTATTTATCAAATTGTTACTTACTATTTATCAAATTGTTACTTACTATTTATCAAATTGTTACTTACTATTTATCAAATTGTTACTTACTATTTATCAAATTGTTTCTTACTATTTATTAAATTGTTACATACTATTTATTAAATTGTTACTTACTATTTATTAAATTGTTACTTACTCTTTATTAAATTGTTACTTACTATTTATTAATTGTTACTTACTATTTATCAAATGGTTACTTACTATTTATCAAATGGTTACTTAGTATTTATCAAATGGTTACTTACTATTTATCAAATTGTTACTTACTATTTATCAAATTGTTACTTACTATTTATCAAATTGTTACTTACTATTTATCAAATTGTTACTTACTATTTATTAAATTGTTACTTACTATTAATTAAATTGTTACTTACTATTTATTAAATTGTTACTTACTATTTATTAAATTTGTTACTTGCTATTTATCAAATTGTTACTTACTATATATTAAAATGTTACTTACTATTTATTAAATTGTTACTTACTATTTATTAAATTTTTATATACTATTTATTAAATTGTTACTTACTATTTATCAAATGGTTACTTACTATTTATCAAATGGTTACTTACTATTTATTAAATTGTTACTTACTATTTATTAAATTGTTACTTACTATGTATTAAATTGTTACTTACTATTTTTAAGTTGTTACATACTATTTATTAAATTGTTACTTACAATTTATTAAATTGTTACTTACTATTTATTAAATTGTTACTTACTATTTATTAAATTGTTACTTACTATTTATTAAATTGTTACTTATTATTTATTATATTGTTTCTTACTATTTATTAAATTGTCACTTACTATTTATAAAATTGTTACTTACTATTTATCAAATTGTTACTTACTATTTATTAAATTGTTACTTACTAGTTATTAAATTGTTACTATTTTTTAAATTGTTACTTACTATTTATTAAATTGTTACTTACTATTTATTAAATTGTTACTTTCTATTTAGTAAATTGTTACTTACTATTTATTAAATTGTTACATACTATTTATTAAATTGTTTCATACTATTTATTAAATTGTTACATACTATTTATTAAATTGTTACTCACTATTTATTAAATTGTTACTTACTATTTATTAAATTGTTACTTACTATTTATTAAATTGTTACTTACTCTTTATTAAATTGTTACTGTTTATTAAATTGTTACTTACTATTTATTAAATTGTTACTTACTATTTAGTAAATTGTTACTTACTATTTTTTAAATTGTTACATACTATTTATTAAATTGTTTCATACTATTTATTAAATTGTTACTTACTATTTATTAAATTGTTACTCACTATTTATTAAATTATTACTTACTATTTATTAAATTGTTACTTACTATTTACTAAATTGTTACTTACTATTTATTAAATTATTACTTACTATGTATTAAATTGTTACTTACTATTTATTAAATTGTTACATACTATTTATTAAATTGTTACTTACAATTTATCAAATTGTTACTTACTATTTATCAAATTGTTACTTACTATTTATTAAATTGTTACTTACTATTTATTAAATTGTTACTTACTATTTATTAAATTATTACTTACTATTTATTAAATTGTTACTTACTATTTATTAAATTGTTACATACTATTTATTAAATTGTTACTTACTATTTATTAAATTGTTACTGTTTATTAAATTGTTACTAACTATTTATCAAATTGTTACTTTCTATTTATCAAATCGTTACACACTATTTATTAAATTGTTACTTACTATTTATGAAATTGTTACTCACTATTTATTAAATTGTTACTTACTATTTATTAAGTTGTTACTAGCTATTAATTAAATTGTTACTATCTATTTATTAAATTGTTACTTACTATTTACTAAATTGTTACTTACTATTTATCAAATGGTTACTTACTATTTATCAAATGGTTACTTACTATTTATCAAATTGTTACTTACTATTTATCAAATTGTTACTTACTATTTATCAAATTGTTACTTACTATTTATTAAATTGTTACTTACTCTTCATTAAATTGTTACTGTTTATTAAATTGTTACTTACTATTTATCAAATTGTTACTCTCTATTTATCAAATCGTTACTTACTATTTATCAAATTGTTACTTACTATTTATTAAAATGTTTCTTACTATTTATTAAATTGTTACTTACTATTTATTAAGTTGTTACTAACAATTAATTAAATTGTTACTATCTATTTATTAAATTGTTACTTACTATTTATTAAATTGTTACTTACTATTTATCAAATGGTTACTTACTATTTATCAAATGGTTACTTACTATTTATCAAATTGTTACTTACTATTTATTAAATTGTTACTTACTATTTATTAAATTATTACTTACTATTTATTAAATTGTTACTTACTCTTCATTAAATTGTTACTGTTTATTAAATTGTTACTTACTATTTATCAAATTGTTACTTTCTATTTATCAAATCGTTACTTACTATTTATCAAATTGTTACTTACTATTTATTAAAATGTTTCTTACTATTTATTAAATTGTTACTTACTATTTATTAAGTTGTTACTAACTATTAATTAAATTGTTACTATCTATTTATTAAATTGTTACTTACTATTTATTAAATTGTTACTTACTATTTATTAAATTGTTACTTACTATTTATCAAATGGTTACTTACTATTTATCAAATGGTTACTTACTATTTATCAAATTGTTACTTACTATTTATCAAATTGTTACTTACTATTTATCAAATTGTTACTTACTATTTATTAAATTGTTACATACTATTTATTAAATTGTTACTTACTATTTATTAAATTGTTACTTACTATTTATCAAATGGTTACTTACTATTTATCAAATGGTTACTTACTATTTATCAAATGGTTACTTACTATTTATCAAATTGTTACTTACTATTTATCAAATTGTTACTTACTATTTATCAAATTGTTACTTACTATTTATCAAATTGTTTCTTACTATTTATTAAATTGTTACATACTATTTATTAAATTGTTACTTACTATTTATTAAATTGTTACTTACTCTTTATTAAATTGTTACTTACTATTTATTAATTGTTACTTACTATTTATCAAATGGTTACTTACTATTTATCAAATGGTTACTTACTATTTATCAAATGGTTACTTACTATTTATCAAATTGTTACTTACTATTTATCAAATTGTTACTTACTATTTATCAAATTGTTTCTTACTATTTATTAAATTGTTACTTACTATTTATTAAGTTGTTACTTACTATTAATTAAATTGTTACTATCTATTTATTAAATTGTTACATACTATTTATTAAATTGTTACTTACTATTTATTAAATTGTTACTAACTATTTATCAAATGGTTACTTACTATTTATCAAATGGTTACTTACTATTTATTAAATGGTTACTTACTATTTATCAAATTGTTACTTACTATTTATAAAATTGTTACTTACTATTTATAAAATTGTTACTTACTATTTATCAAATTGTTTCTTACTATTTATTAAATTGTTACTTACTATTTATTAAATTGTTACTTACTATGTATTAAATTGTTACTTACTATTTATTAAATTGTTACACACTATTTATTAAATTGTTACTTACTATTTATGAAATTGTTACTCACTATTTATTAAATTGTTACTTACTATTTATTAAGTTGTTACTAACTATTAATTAAATTGTTACTATCTATTTATTAAATTGTTACTTACTATTTATTAAATTGTTACTTACTATTTATCAAATGGTTACTTACTATTTATCAAATGGTTACTTACTATTTATCAAATTGTTACTTACTATTTATCAAATTGTTACTTACTATTTATCAAATTGTTACTTACTATTTATTAAATTGTTACTTACTCTTCATTAAATTGTTACTGTTTATTAAATTGTTACTTACTATTTATCAAATTGTTACTCTCTATTTATCAAATCGTTACTTACTATTTACCAAATTGTTACTTACTATTTATTAAAATGTTTCTTACTATTTATTAAATTGTTACTTACTATTTATTAAGTTGTTACTAACTATTAATTAAATTGTTACTATCTATTTATTAAATTGTTACTTACTATTTATTAAATTGTTACTTACTATTTATCAAATGGTTACTTACTATTTATCAAATGGTTACTTACTATTTATCAAATTGTTACTTACTATTTATTAAATTGTTACTTACTATTTATTAAATTATTACTTACTATTTATTAAATTGTTACTTACTCTTCATTAAATTGTTACTGTTTATTAAATTGTTACTTACTATTTATCAAATTGTTACTTTCTATTTATCAAATCGTTACTTACTATTTATCAAATTGTTACTTACTATTTATTAAAATGTTTCTTACTATTTATTAAATTGTTACTTACTATTTATTAAGTTGTTACTAACTATTAATTAAATTGTTACTATCTATTTATTAAATTGTTACTTACTATTTATTAAATTGTTACTTACTATTTATTAAATTGTTACTTACTATTTATCAAATGGTTACTTACTATTTATCAAATGGTTACTTACTATTTATCAAATTGTTACTTACTATTTATCAAATTGTTACTTACTATTTATCAAATTGTTACTTACTATTTATTAAATTGTTACATACTATTTATTAAATTGTTACTTACTATTTATTAAATTGTTACTTACTATTTATCAAATGGTTACTTACTATTTATCAAATGGTTACTTACTATTTATCAAATGGTTACTTACTATTTATCAAATTGTTACTTACTATTTATCAAATTGTTACTTACTATTTATCAAATTGTTACTTACTATTTATCAAATTGTTTCTTACTATTTATTAAATTGTTACATACTATTTATTAAATTGTTACTTACTATTTATTAAATTGTTACTTACTCTTTATTAAATTGTTACTTACTATTTATTAATTGTTACTTACTATTTATCAAATGGTTACTTACTATTTATCAAATGGTTACTTACTATTTATCAAATGGTTACTTACTATTTATCAAATTGTTACTTACTATTTATCAAATTGTTACTTACTATTTATCAAATTGTTACTTACTATTTATCAAATTGTTACTTACTATTTATTAAATTGTTACTTACTATTAATTAAATTGTTACTTACTATTTATTAAATTGTTACTTACTATTTATTAAATTTGTTACTTGCTATTTATCAAATTGTTACTTACTATATATTAAAATGTTACTTACTATTTATTAAATTGTTACTTACTATTTATTAAATTTTTATATACTATTTATTAAATTGTTACTTACTATTTATCAAATGGTTACTTACTATTTATCAAATGGTTACTTACTATTTATTAAATTGTTACTTACTATTTATTAAATTGTTACTTACTATGTATTAAATTGTTACTTACTATTTTTAAGTTGTTACATACTATTTATTAAATTGTTACTTACAATTTATTAAATTGTTACTTACTATTTATTAAATTGTTACTTACTATTTATTAAATTGTTACTTACTATTTATTAAATTGTTACTTATTATTTATTATATTGTTTCTTACTATTTATTAAATTGTCACTTACTATTTATAAAATTGTTACTTACTATTTATCAAATGGTTACTTACTATTCATTAAATTGTTACTTACTAGTTATTAAATTGTTACTATTTTTTAAATTGTTACTTACTATTTATTAAATTGTTACTTACTATTTATTAAATTGTTACTTTCTATTTAGTAAATTGTTACTTACTATTTATTAAATTGTTACATACTATTTATTAAATTGTTTCATACTATTTATTAAATTGTTACATACTATTTATTAAATTGTTACTCACTATTTATTAAATTGTTACTTACTATTTATTAAATTGTTACTTACTATTTATTAAATTGTTACTTACTCTTTATTAAATTGTTACTGTTTATTAAATTGTTACTTACTATTTATTAAATTGTTACTTACTATTTAGTAAATTGTTACTTACTATTTTTTAAATTGTTACATACTATTTATTAAATTGTTTCATACTATTTATTAAATTGTTACTTACTATTTATTAAATTATTACTTACTATGTATTAAATTGTTACTTACTATTTATTAAATTGTTACATACTATTTATTAAATTGTTACTTACAATTTATCAAATTGTTACTTACTATTTATCAAATTGTTACTTACTATTTATTAAATTGTTACTTACTATTTATTAAATTGTTACTTACTATTTATTAAATTATTACTTACTATTTATTAAATTGTTACTTACTATTTATTAAATTGTTACTGTTTATTAAATTGTTACTTACTATTTATCAAATTGTTACTTTCTATTTATCAAATCGTTACTTACTATTTATCAAATTGTTACTTACTATTTATTAAAATGTTTCTTACTATTTATTAAATTGTTACTTACTATTTATTAAGTTGTTACTTACTATTAATTAAATTGTTACTATCTATTTATTAAATTGTTACTTACTATTTATTAAATTGTTACTTACTATTTATCAAATGGTTACTTACTATTTATCAAATGGTTACTTACTATTTATCAAATTGTTACTTACTATTTATCAAATTGTTACTTACTATTTATCAAATTGTTACTTACTATTTATTAAATTGTTACATACTATTTATTAAATTGTTACTTACTATTTATTAAATTGTTACTGTTTATTAAATTGTTACTAACTATTTATCAAATTGTTACTTTCTATTTATCAAATCGTTACTTACTATTTATCAAATTGTTACTTACTATTTATTAAAATGTTTCTTACTATTTATTAAATTGTTACTTACTATTTATTAAGTTGTTACTTACTATTAATTAAATTGTTACTATCTATTTATTAAATTGTTACTTACTATTTATTAAATTGTTACTTACTATTTATCAAATGGTTACTTACTATTTATCAAATGGTTACTTACTATTTATCAAATTGTTACTTACTATTTATCAAATTGTTACTTACTATTTATCAAATTGTTACTTACTATTTATTAAATTGTTACTTACTATTTATTAAATTGTTACTTACTATGTATTAAATTGTTACTTACTATTTATTAAATTGTTACACACTATTTATTAAATTGTTACTTACTATTTATGAAATTGTTACTCACTATTTATTAAATTGTTACTTACTATTTATTAAGTTGTTACTAACTATTAATTAAATTGTTACTATCTATTTATTAAATTGTTACTTACTATTTATTAAATTGTTACTTACTATTTATCAAATGGTTACTTACTATTTATCAAATGGTTACTTACTATTTATCAAATTGTTACTTACTATTTATCAAATTGTTACTTACTCTTCATTAAATTGTTACTGTTTATTAAATTGTTACTTACTATTTATCAAATTGTTACTCTCTATTTATCAAATCGTTACTTACTATTTATCAAATTGTTACTTACTATTTATTAAATTGTTTCTTACTATTTATTAAATTGTTACATACTATTTATTAAATTGTTACTTACTATTTATTAAATTGTTACTTACTCTTTATTAAATTGTTACTTACTATTTATTAATTGTTACTTACTATTTATCAAATGGTTACTTACTATTTATCAAATGGTTACTTACTATTTATCAAATTGTTACTTACTATTTATCAAATTGTTACTTACTATTTATTAAACTGTTACTTACTCTTCATTAAATTGTTACTGTTTATTAAATTGTTACTTACTATTTATCAAATTGTTACTCTCTATTTATCAAATCGTTACTTACTATTTATCAAATTGTTACTTACTATTTATTAAAATGTTTCTTACTATTTATTAAATTGTTACTTACTATTTATTAAGTTGTTACTAACTATTAATTAAATTGTTACTATCTATTTATTAAATTGTTACTTACTATTTATTAAATTGTTACTTACTATTTATCAAATGGTTACTTACTATTTATCAAATGGTTACTTACTATTTATCAAATTGTTACTTACTATTTATTAAATTGTTACTTACTATTTATTAAATTATTACTTACTATTTATTAAATTGTTACTTACTCTTCATTAAATTGTTACTGTTTATTAAATTGTTACTTACTATTTATCAAATTGTTACTTTCTATTTATCAAATCGTTACTTACTATTTATCAAATTGTTACTTACTATTTATTAAAATGTTTCTTACTATTTATTAAATTGTTACTTACTATTTATTAAGTTGTTACTAACTATTAATTAAATTGTTACTATCTATTTATTAAATTGTTACTTACTATTTATTAAATTGTTACTTACTATTTATTAAATTGTTACTTACTATTTATCAAATGGTTACTTACTATATATCAAATGGTTACTTACTATTTATCAAATTGTTACTTACTATTTATCAAATTGTTACTTACTATTTATCAAATTGTTACTTACTATTTATTAAATTGTTACATACTATTTATTAAATTGTTACTTACTATTTATTAAATTGTTACTTACTATTTATCAAATGGTTACTTACTATTTATCAAATGGTTACTTACTATTTATCAAATGGTTACTTACTATTTATCAAATTGTTACTTACTATTTATCAAATTGTTACTTACTATTTATCAAATTGTTACTTACTATTTATCAAATTGTTACTTACTATTTATCAAATTGTTTCTTACTATTTATTAAATTGTTACATACTATTTATTAAATTGTTACTTACTATTTATTAAATTGTTACTTACTCTTTATTAAATTGTTACTTACTATTTATTAATTGTTACTTACTATTTATCAAATGGTTACTTACTATTTATCAAATGGTTACTTAGTATTTATCAAATGGTTACTTACTATTTATCAAATTGTTACTTACTATTTATCAAATTGTTACTTACTATTTATCAAATTGTTACTTACTATTTATCAAATTGTTACTTACTATTTATTAAATTGTTACTTACTATTAATTAAATTGTTACTTACTATTTATTAAATTGTTACTTACTATTTATTAAATTTGTTACTTGCTATTTATCAAATTGTTACTTACTATATATTAAAATGTTACTTACTATTTATTAAATTGTTACTTACTATTTATTAAATTTTTATATACTATTTATTAAATTGTTACTTACTATTTATCAAATGGTTACTTACTATTTATCAAATGGTTACTTACTATTTATTAAATTGTTACTTACTATTTATTAAATTGTTACTTACTATGTATTAAATTGTTACTTACTATTTTTAAGTTGTTACATACTATTTATTAAATTGTTACTTACAATTTATTAAATTGTTACTTACTATTTATTAAATTGTTACTTACTATTTATTAAATTGTTACTTACTATTTATTAAATTGTTACTTATTATTTATTATATTGTTTCTTACTATTTATTAAATTGTCACTTACTATTTATAAAATTGTTACTTACTATTTATCAAATTGTTACTTACTATTTATTAAATTGTTACTTACTAGTTATTAAATTGTTACTATTTTTTAAATTGTTACTTACTATTTATTAAATTGTTACTTACTATTTATTAAATTGTTACTTTCTATTTAGTAAATTGTTACTTACTATTTATTAAATTGTTACATACTATTTATTAAATTGTTTCATACTATTTATTAAATTGTTACATACTATTTATTAAATTGTTACTCACTATTTATTAAATTGTTACTTACTATTTATTAAATTGTTACTTACTATTTATTAAATTGTTACTTACTCTTTATTAAATTGTTACTGTTTATTAAATTGTTACTTACTATTTATTAAATTGTTACTTACTATTTAGTAAATTGTTACTTACTATTTTTTAAATTGTTACATACTATTTATTAAATTGTTTCATACTATTTATTAAATTGTTACTTACTATTTATTAAATTGTTACTCACTATTTATTAAATTATTACTTACTATTTATTAAATTGTTACTTACTATTTACTAAATTGTTACTTACTATTTATTAAATTATTACTTACTATGTATTAAATTGTTACTTACTATTTATTAAATTGTTACATACTATTTATTAAATTGTTACTTACAATTTATCAAATTGTTACTTACTATTTATCAAATTGTTACTTACTATTTATTAAATTGTTACTTACTATTTATTAAATTGTTACTTACTATTTATTAAATTATTACTTACTATTTATTAAATTGTTACTTACTATTTATTAAATTGTTACTGTTTATTAAATTGTTACTTACTATTTATCAAATTGTTACTTTCTATTTATCAAATCGTTACTTACTATTTATCAAATTGTTACTTACTATTTATTAAAATGTTTCTTACTATTTATTAAATTGTTACTTACTATTTATTAAGTTGTTACTTACTATTAATTAAATTGTTACTATCTATTTATTAAATTGTTACTTACTATTTATTAAATTGTTACTTACTATTTATCAAATGGTTACTTACTATTTATCAAATGGTTACTTACTATTTATCAAATTGTTACTTACTATTTATCAAATTGTTACTTACTATTTATCAAATTGTTACTTACTATTTATTAAATTGTTACATACTATTTATTAAATTGTTACTTACTATTTATTAAGTTGTTACTAACTATTAATTAAATTGTTACTATCTATTTATTAAATTGTTACTTACTATTTATTAAATTGTTACTTACTATTTATCAAATGGTTACTTACTATTTATCAAATGGTTACTTACTATTTATCAAATTGTTACTTACTATTTATCAAATTGTTACTTACTCTTCATTAAATTGTTACTGTTTATTAAATTGTTACTTACTATTTATCAAATTGTTACTCTCTATTTATCAAATCGTTACTTACTATTTATCAAATTGTTACTTACTATTTATTAAAATGTTTCTTACTATTTATTAAATTGTTACTTACTATTTATTAAGTTGTTACTAACTATTAATTAAATTGTTACTATCTATTTATTAAATTGTTACTTACTATTTATTAAATTGTTACTTACTATTTATCAAATGGTTACTTACTATTTATCAAATGGTTACTTACTATTTATCAAATTGTTACTTACTATTTATTAAATTGTTACTTACTATTTATTAAATTATTACTTACTATTTATTAAATTGTTACTTACTCTTCATTAAATTGTTACTGTTTATTAAATTGTTACTTACTATTTATCAAATTGTTACTTTCTATTTATCAAATCGTTACTTACTATTTATCAAATTGTTACTTACTATTTATTAAAATGTTTCTTACTATTTATTAAATTGTTACTTACTATTTATTAAGTTGTTACTAACTATTAATTAAATTGTTACTATCTATTTATTAAATTGTTACTTACTATTTATTAAATTGTTACTTACTATTTATCAAATGGTTACTTACTATTTATCAAATGGTTACTTACTATTTATCAAATTGTTACTTACTATTTATTAAATTGTTACTTACTATTTATTAAATTATTACTTACTATTTATTAAATTGTTACTTTCTATTTATCAAATCGTTACTTACTATTTATCAAATTGTTACTTACTATTTATTAAAATGTTTCTTACTATTTATTAAATTGTTACTTACTATTTATTAAGTTGTTACTAACTATTAATTAAATTGTTACTATCTATTTATCAAATTGTTACTTACTATTTATTAAATTGTTACATACTATTTATTAAATTGTTACTTACTATTTATTAAATTGTTACTTACTATTTATCAAATGGTTACTTACTATTTATCAAATGGTTACTTACTATTTATCAAATGGTTACTTACTATTTATCAAATTGTTACTTACTATTTATCAAATTGTTACTTACTATTTATCAAATTGTTACTTACTATTTATCAAATTGTTTCTTACTATTTATTAAATTGTTACATACTATTTATTAAATTGTTACTTACTATTTATTAAATTGTTACTTACTCTTTATTAAATTGTTACTTACTATTTATTAATTGTTACTTACTATTTATCAAATGGTTACTTACTATTTATCAAATGGTTACTTACTATTTATCAAATGGTTACTTACTATTTATCAAATTGTTACTTACTATTTATCAAATTGTTACTTACTATATATTAAATTGTTACTTACTATTTATTAAATTGTTACTTACTATTTATTAAATTTTTATATACTATTTATTAAATTGTTACTTACTATTTATCAAATGGTTACTTACTATTTATCAAATGGTTACTTACTATTTATTAAATTGTTACTTACTATTTATTAAATTGTTACTTACTATGTATTAAATTGTTACTTACTATTTTTAAGTTGTTACATACTATTTATTAAATTGTTACTTACAATTTATTAAATTGTTACTTACTATTTATTAAATTATTACTTACTATTTATTAAATTGTTACTTACTATTTATTAAATTGTTACTGTTTATTAAATTGTTACTTACTATTTATCAAATTGTTACTTTCTATTTATCAAATCGTTACTTACTATTTATCAAATTGTTACTTACTATTTATTAAAATGTTTCTTACTATTTATTAAATTGTTACTTACTATTTATTAAGTTGTTACTTACTATTAATTAAATTGTTACTATCTATTAATTAAATTGTTACTATCTATTTATTAAATTGTTACTGTTTATTAAATTGTTACTTACTATTTATCAAATGGTTACTTACTATTTATCAAATGGTTACTTACTATTTATCAAATTGTTACTTACTATTTATCAAATTGTTACTTACTATTTATCAAATTGTTACTTACTATTTATTAAATTGTTACATACTATTTATTAAATTGTTACTTACTATTTATTAAATTGTTACGAACTATTTATCAAATGGTTACTTACTATTTATCAAATGGTTACTTACTATTTATCAAATGGTTACTTACTATTTATCAAATTGTTACTTACTATTTATCAAATTGTTTCTTACTATTTATTAAATTGTTACTTACTATTTATTAAATTGTTACTCAATATGTATTAAATTGTTACTTACTATTTATTAAATTGTTACACTCTATTTATTAAATTGTTACTTACTATTTATGAAATTGTTACTCACTATTTATTAAATTGTTACTTACTATTTATTAAATTGTTACTTACTATTTACTAAATTGTTACTTACTATTTATTAAATTATTACTTACTATGTATTAAATTGTTACTTACTATTTATTAAATTGTTACATACTATTTATTAAATTGTTACTTACAATTAATCAAATTGTTACTTACTATTTATCAAATTGTTACTTACTATTTATTAAATTGTTACTTACTATTTATTAAATTGTTACTTACTATTTATTAAATTATTACTTACTATTTATTAAATTGTTACTTACTCTTTATTAAATTGAAACTGTTTATTAAATTGTTACTTACTATTTATCAAATTGTTACTTTCTATTTATTAAATCGTTACTTACTATTTATCAAATTGTTACTTACTATTTATTAAAATGTTTCTTACTATTAATTAAATTGTTACTAACTATTTATTAAATTGTTACTTACTATTTATTAAATTGTTACTTACTATTTATCAAATGGTTACTTACTATTTATCAAATGGTTACTTACTATTTATCAAATTGTTACTTACTATTTATCAAATTGTTACTTACTGTTAATCAAATTGTTACTTACTATTTATTAAATTGTTACTTACTATTTATTAAATTGTTACTTACTATTTATTAAATTGTTACTATTTCTTAAATTGTTACTTACTATTTATTAAATTGTTACTTACTATTTATTAAATTGTTACTTACTATGTATTAAATTGTTACTTACTATTTATTAAATTCTTACATACTATTTATTAAATTGTTACTTACTATTTATTAAATTGTTACTTACTATTTATTAAATTATTACTTACTATTTATTAAATCGTTACTTACTATTTATCAAATTGTTACTTACTATTTATTAAAATGTTTCTTACTATTAATTAAATTGTTACTATCTATTTATTAAATTGTTACTTACTATTTATTAAATTGTTACTTACTATTTATCAAATGGTTACTTACTATTTATCAAATGGTTACTTACTATTTATCAAATTGTTACTTACTATTTATTAAATTGTTACTTTCTATTTAGTAAATTGTTACTTACTATTTATTAAATTGTTACATACTATTTATTAAATTGTTTCATACTATTTATTAAATTGTTACTTACTATTTATTAAATTGTTACTCACTATTTATTAAATTGTTACTTACTATTTATTAAATTGTTACTTACTATTTATTAAATTGTTACTTACTATTTATAAAATTGTTACTTACTCTTTATTAAATTGTTACTGTTTATTAAATTGTTACTTACTATTTATTAAATTGTTACTTACTATTTAGTAAATTGTTACTTACTATTTATTAAATTGTTACATACTATTTATTAAATTGTTTCATACTATTTATTAAATTGTTACTTACTATTTATTAAATTATTACTTACTATATATTAAATTGTTACTTACTATTTATTAAATTGTTACATACTATTTATTAAATTGTTACTTACAATTTATCAAATTGTTACTTACTATTTATCAAATTGTTACTTACTATTTATTAAATTGTTACTTACTATTTATTATATTGTTACTTACTATTTATTAAATTATTACTTACTATTTATTAAATTGTTACTTACTATTTATTAAATTGTTACTGTTTATTAAATTGTTACTTACTATTTATCAAATTGTTACTTTCTATTTATCAAATCGTTACTTACTATTTATCAAATTGTTACTTACTATTTATTAAAATGTTTCTTACTATTTATTAAATTGTTACTTACTATATATTAAGTTGTTACTTACTATTAATTAAATTGTTACTATCTATTTATTAAATTGTTACTTACTATTTATTAAATTGTTACTTACTATTTATCAAATGGTTACTTACTATTTATCAAATGGTTACTTACTCTTTATCAAATTGTTACTTACTATTTATCAAATGGTTACATACTATTTATCAAATGGTTACTTACTATTTATCAAATGGTTACTTACTATTTATCAAATTGTTACTTACTATTTATCAAATTGTTACTTACTATATATTAAATTGTTACTTACTATTTATTAAATTGTTACTTACTTTTTATTAAATTTTTATATACTATTTATTAAATTGTTACTTACTATTTATCAAATGGTTACTTACTATTTATCAAATGGTTACTTACTATTTATTAAATTGTTACTTACTATTTATTAAATTGTTACTTACTATGTATTAAATTGTTACTTACTATTTTTAAGTTGTTACATACTATTTATTAAATTGTTACTTACAATTTATTAAATTGTTACTTACTATTTATTAAATTATTACTTACTATTTATTAAATTGTTACTTACTATTTATTAAATTGTTACTGTTTATTAAATTGTTACTTACTATTTATCAAATTGTTACTTTCTATTTATCAAATCGTTACTTACTATTTATCAAATTGTTACTTACTATTTATTAAAATGTTTCTTACTATTTATTAAATTGTTACTTACTATTTATTAAGTTGTTACTTACTATTAATTAAATTGTTACTATCTATTAATTAAATTGTTACTATCTATTTATTAAATTGTTACTTACTATTTATTAAATTGTTACTTACTATTTATCAAATGGTTACTTACTATTTATCAAATGGTTACTTACTATTTATCAAATTGTTACTTACTATTTATCAAATTGTTACTTACTATTTATCAAATTGTTACTTACTATTTATTAAATTGTTACATACTATTTATTAAATTGTTACTTACTATTTATTAAATTGTTACGAACTATTTATCAAATGGTTACTTACTATTTATCAAATGGTTACTTACTATTTATCAAATGGTTACTTACTATTTATCAAATTGTTACTTACTATTTATCAAATTGTTTCTTACTATTTATTAAATTGTTACTTACTATTTATTAAATTGTTACTCAATATGTATTAAATTGTTACTTACTATTTATTAAATTGTTACACTCTATTTATTAAATTGTTACTTACTATTTATGAAATTGTTACTCACTATTTATTAAATTGTTACTTACTATTTATTAAATTGTTACTTACTATTTACTAAATTGTTACTTACTATTTATTAAATTATTACTTACTATGTATTAAATTGTTACTTACTATTTATTAAATTGTTACATACTATTTATTAAATTGTTACTTACAATTAATCAAATTGTTACTTACTATTTATCAAATTGTTACTTACTATTTATTAAATTGTTACTTACTATTTATTAAATTGTTACTTACTATTTATTAAATTATTACTTACTATTTATTAAATTGTTACTTACTCTTTATTAAATTGTTACTGTTTATTAAATTGTTACTTACTATTTATCAAATTGTTACTTTCTATTTATTAAATCGTTACTTACTATTTATCAAATTGTTACTTGCTATTTATTAAAATGTTTCTTACTATTAATTAAATTGTTACTAACTATTTATTAAATTGTTACTTACTATTTATTAAATTGTTACTTACTATTTATCAAATGGTTACTTACTATTTATCAAATGGTTACTTACTATTTATCAAATTGTTACTTACTATTTATCAAATTGTTACTTACTGTTAATCAAATTGTTACTTACTATTTATTAAATTGTTACTTACTATTTATTAAATTGTTACTTACTATTTATTAAATTGTTACTATTTCTTAAATTGTTACTTACTATTTATTAAATTGTTACTTACTATTTATTAAATTGTTACTTACTATGTATTAAATTGTTACTTACTATTTATTAAATTCTTACATACTATTTATTAAATTGTTACTTACTATTTATTAAATTGTTACTTACTATTTATTAAATTATTACTTACTATTTATTAAATCGTTACTTACTATTTATCAAATTGTTACTTACTATTTATTAAAATGTTTCTTACTATTAATTAAATTGTTACTATCTATTTATTAAATTGTTACTTACTATTTATTAAATTGTTACTTACTATTTATCAAATGGTTACTTACTATTTATCAAATGGTTACTTACTATTTATCAAATTGTTACTTACTATTTATTAAATTGTTACTTACTATTTATTAAATTGTTACTGTTTATTAAATTGTTACTTACTATTTATCAAATTGTTACTTTCTATTTATCAAATCGTTACTTACTATTTATCAAATTGTTACTTACTATTTATTAAAATGTTTCTTACTATTTATTAAATTGTTACTTACTATTTATTAAGTTGTTACTTACTATTAATTAAATTGTTACTATCTATTAATTAAATTGTTACTATCTATTTATTAAATTGTTACTTACTATTTATTAAATTGTTACTTACTATTTATCAAATGGTTACTTACTATTTATCAAATGGTTACTTACTATTTATCAAATTGTTACTTACTATTTATCAAATTGTTACTTACTATTTATCAAATTGTTACTTACTATTTATTAAATTGTTACATACTATTTATTAAATTGTTACTTACTATTTATTAAATTGTTACGAACTATTTATCAAATGGTTACTTACTATTTATCAAATGGTTACTTACTATTTATCAAATGGTTACTTACTATTTATCAAATTGTTACTTACTATTTATCAAATTGTTTCTTACTATTTATTAAATTGTTACTTACTATTTATTAAATTGTTACTCAATATGTATTAAATTGTTACTTACTATTTATTAAATTGTTACACTCTATTTATTAAATTGTTACTTACTATTTATGAAATTGTTACTCACTATTTATTAAATTGTTACTTACTATTTATTAAATTGTTACTTACTATTTACTAAATTGTTACTTACTATTTATTAAATTATTACTTACTATGTATTAAATTGTTACTTACTATTTATTAAATTGTTACATACTATTTATTAAATTGTTACTTACAATTAATCAAATTGTTACTTACTATTTATCAAATTGTTACTTACTATTTATTAAATTGTTACTTACTATTTATTAAATTGTTACTTACTATTTATTAAATTATTACTTACTATTTATTAAATTGTTACTTACTCTTTATTAAATTGTTACTGTTTATTAAATTGTTACTTACTATTTATCAAATTGTTACTTTCTATTTATTAAATCGTTACTTACTATTTATCAAATTGTTACTTACTATTTATTAAAATGTTTCTTACTATTAATTAAATTGTTACTAACTATTTATTAAATTGTTACTTACTATTTATTAAATTGTTACTTACTATTTATCAAATGGTTACTTACTATTTATCAAATGGTTACTTACTATTTATCAAATTGTTACTTACTATTTATCAAATTGTTACTTACTGTTAATCAAATTGTTACTTACTATTTATTAAATTGTTACTTACTATTTATTAAATTGTTACTTACTATTTATTAAATTGTTACTATTTCTTAAATTGTTACTTACTATTTATTAAATTGTTACTTACTATTTATTAAATTGTTACTTACTATGTATTAAATTGTTACTTACTATTTATTAAATTCTTACATACTATTTATTAAATTGTTACTTACTATTTATTAAATTGTTACTTACTATTTATTAAATTATTACTTACTATTTATTAAATCGTTACTTACTATTTATCAAATTGTTACTTACTATTTATTAAAATGTTTCTTACTATTAATTAAATTGTTACTATCTATTTATTAAATTGTTACTTACTATTTATTAAATTGTTACTTACTATTTATCAAATGGTTACTTACTATTTATCAAATGGTTACTTACTATTTATCAAATTGTTACTTACTATTTATTAAATTGTTACTTTCTATTTAGTAAATTGTTACTTACTATTTATTAAATTGTTACATACTATTTATTAAATTGTTTCATACTATTTATTAAATTGTTACTTACTATTTATTAAATTGTTACTCACTATTTATTAAATTGTTACTTACTATTTATTAAATTGTTACTTACTATTTATTAAATTGTTACTTACTATTTATAAAATTGTTACTTACTCTTTATTAAATTGTTACTGTTTATTAAATTGTTACTTACTATTTATTAAATTGTTACTTACTATTTAGTAAATTGTTACTTACTATTTATTAAATTGTTACATACTATTTATTAAATTGTTTCATACTATTTATTATATTGTTACTTACTATTTATTAAATTATTACTTACTATTTATTAAATTGTTACTTACTATTTATTAAATTGTTACTGTTTATTAAATTGTTACTTACTATTTATCAAATTGTTACTTTCTATTTATCAAATCGTTACTTACTATTTATCAAATTGTTACTTACTATTTATTAAAATGTTTCTTACTATTTATTAAATTGTTACTTACTATATATTAAGTTGTTACTTACTATTAATTAAATTGTTACTATCTATTTATTAAATTGTTACTTACTATTTATTAAATTGTTACTTACTATTTATCAAATGGTTACTTACTATTTATCAAATGGTTACTTACTCTTTATCAAATTGTTACTTACTATTTATCAAATTGTTACTTACTATTTATCAAATTGTTACTTACTATTTATCAAATTGTTTCTTACTATTTATTAAATTGTTACTTACTATTTATTAAATTGTTACTTACTATGTATTAAATTGTTACTTACTATTTATTAAATTGTTACACACTATTTATTAAATTGTTACTTACTATTTATGAAATTGTTACTCACTATTTATTAAATTGTTACTTACTATTTATTAAATTGTTACTTACTATTTACTAAATTGTTACTTACTATTTATTAAATTATTACTTATTATGTATTAAATTGTTACTTACTATTTATTAAATTGTTACATACTATTTATTAAATTGTTACTTACAATTTATCAAATTGTTACTTACTATTTATCAAATTGTTACTTACTATTTATTAAATTGTTACTTACTATTTATTAAATTGTTACTTACTATTTATTAAATTATTACTTACAATTTATTAAATTGTTACTTACTCTTCATTAAATTGTTACTGTTTATTAAATTGTTACTTACTATTTATCAAATTGTTACTTTCTATTTATCAAATCGTTACTTACTATTTATCAAATTGTTACTTACTATTTATTAAAATGTATCTTACTATTTATTAAATTGTTACTTACTATTTATTAAGTTGTTACTTACTATTAATTAAATTGTTACTATCTATTTATTAAATTGTTACTTACTATTTATTAAATTGTTACTTACTATTTATCAAATTGTTACTTACTATTTATCAAATTGTTACTTACTATTTATTAAATTGTTACATACTATTTATTAAATTGTTACTTACTATTTATTAAATTGTTACTGTTTATTAAATTGTTACTAACTATTTATCAAATTGTTACTTTCTATTTATCAAATCGTTACTTACTATTTATCAAATTGTTACTTACTATTTATTAAAATGTTTCTTACTATTTATTAAATTGTTACTTACTATTTATTAAGTTGTTACTTACTATTAATTAAATTGTTACTATCTATTTATTAAATTGTTACTTACTATTTATTAAATTGTTACTTACTATTTATCAAATGGTTACTTACTATTTATCAAATGGTTACTTACTATTTATCAAATTGTTACTTACTATTTATCAAATTGTTACTTACTATTTATCAAATTGTTACTTACTATTTATTAAATTGTTACATACTATTTATTAAATTGTTACTTACTATTTATTAAATTGTTACTAACTATTTATCAAATGGTTACTTACTATTTATCAAATGGTTACTTACTATTTATCAAATGGTTACTTACTATTTATCAAATTGTTACTTACTATTTATCAAATTGTTTCTTACTATTTATTAAATTGTTACTTACTATTTATTAAATTGTTACTCAATATGTATTAAATTGTTACTTACTATTTATTAAATTGTTACACTCTATTTATTAAATTGTTACTTACTATTTATGAAATTGTTACTCACTATTTATTAAATTGTTACTTACTATTTATTAAATTGTTACTTACTATTTTCTAAATTGTTACTTACTATTTATTAAATTATTACTTACTATGTATTAAATTGTTACTTACTATTTATTAAATTGTTACATACTATTTATTAAATTGTTACTTACAATTTATCAAATTGTTACTTACTATTTATCAAATTGTTACTTACTATTTATTAAAATGTTACTTACTATTTATTAAATTGTTACTTACTATTTATTAAATTATTACTTACTATTTATTAAATTGTTACTTACTCTTTATTAAATTGTTACTGTTTATTAAATTGTTACTTACTATTTATCAAATGGTTACTTTCTATTTATTAAATCGTTCCTTACTATTTATCAAATTGTTACTTACTATTTATTAAAATGTTTCTTACTATTAATTAAATTGTTACTATATATTTATTAAATTGTTACTTACTATTTATTAAATTGTTACTTACTATTTATCAAATGGTTACTTACTATTTATCAAATGGTTACTTACTATTTATCAAATTGTTACTTACTATTTATCAAATTGTTACTTACTGTTAATCAAATTGTTACTTACTATTTATTATATTGTTACTTACTATTTATTAAATTGTTACTTACTATTTATTAAATTGTTACAATTTCTTAAATTGTTACTTACTATTTATTAAATTGTTACTTACTATTTATTAAATTGTTACTTACTATGTATTAAATTGTTACTTACTGTTTATTAAATTGTTACATACTGTTTATTAAATTGTTACTTACTATTTATTAAATTGTTACTTACTATTAATTAAATTATTACTTACTATTTATTAAATCGTTACTTACTATTTATCAAATTGTTACTTACTATTTATTAAAATGTTTCTTACTATTAATTAAATTGTTACTATCTATTTATTAAATTGTTACTTACTATTTATTAAATTGTTACTTACTATTTATCAAATGGTTACTTACTATTTATCAAATGGTTACTTACTATTTATCAAATTGTTACTTACTATTTATTAAATTGTTACTTTCTATTTAGTAAATTGTTACTTACTATTTATTAAATTGTTACATACTATTTATTAAATTGTTTCATACTATTTATTAAATTGTTACTTACTATTTATTAAATTGTTACTCACTATTTATTAAATTGTTACTTACTATTTATTAAATTGTTACTTACTATTTATTAAATTGTTACTTACTCTTTATTAAATTGTTACTGTTTATTAAATTGTTACTTACTATTTATTAAATTGTTACTTACTATTTAGTAAATTGTTACTTACTATTTATTAAATTGTTACATACTATTTATTAAATTGTTTCATACTATTTATTAAATTGTTACTTACTATTTATTAAATTGTTACTCACTATTTATTAAATTGTTACTTACTATTTATTAAATTGTTACTTACTATTTACTAAATTGTTACTTACTATTTATTAAATTATTACTTACTATATATTAAATTGTTACTTACTATTTATTAAATTGTTACATACTATTTATTAAATTGTTACTTACAATTTATCAAATTGTTACTTACTATTTATCAAATTGTTACTTACTATTTATTAAATTGTTACTTACTATTTATTATATTGTTACTTACTATTTATTAAATTATTACTTACTATTTATTAAATTGTTACTTACTATTTATTAAATTGTTACTGTTTATTAAATTGTTACTTACTATTTATCAAATTGTTACTTTCTATTTATCAAATCGTTACTTACTATTTATCAAATTGTTACTTACTATTTATTAAAATGTTTCTTACTATTTATTAAATTGTTACTTACTATTTATTAAGTTGTTACTTACTATTAATTAAATTGTTACTATCTATTTATTAAATTGTTACTTACTATTTATTAAATTGTTACTTACTATTTATCAAATGGTTACTTACTATTTATCAAATGGTTACTTACTCTTTATCAAATTGTTACTTACTATTTATCAAATTGTTACTTACTATTTATCAAATTGTTACTTACTATTTATCAAATTGTTTCTTACTATTTATTAAATTGTTACTTACTATTTATTAAATTGTTACTTACTATGTATTAAATTGTTACTTACTATTTATTAAATTGTTACACACTATTTATTAAATTGTTACTTACTATTTATCAAATTGTTACTTTCTATTTATCAAATCGTTACTTACTATTTATCAAATTGTTACTTACTATTTATTAAAATGTTTCTTACTATTTATTAAATTGTTACTTACTATTTATTAAGTTGTTACTAACTATTAATTAAATTGTTACTATCTATTTATTAAATTGTTACTCACTATTTATTAAATTGTTACTTACTATTTATCAAATGGTTACTTACTATTTATCAAATGGTAACTTACTATTTATCAAATTGTTACTTACTATTTATCAAATTGTTACTTACTATTTATCAAATTGTTACTTACTATTTATTAAATTGTTACATACTATTTATTAAATTGTTACTTACTATTTATTAAATTGTTACTCACTATTTATTAAATTGTTACTTACTATTTATTAAATTGTTACTTACTATTTATTAAATTGTTACTTACTCTTTATTAAATTATTACTTACTATGTATTAAATTGTTACTTACTATTTATTAAATTGTTACATACTATTTATTAAATTGTTACTTACAATTTATCAAATTTTTACTTACTATTTATCAAATTGTTACTTACTATTTATTAAATTGTTACTTACTATTTATTAAATTGTTACTTACTATTTATTAAATTATTACTTACTATTTATTAAATTGTTACCTACTCTTTATTAAATTGTTACTGTTTATTAAATTGTTACTTACTATTTATCAAATTGTTACTTTCTATTTATCAAATCGTTACTTACTATGTATTAAATTGTTACTTACTATTTATTAAATTCTTACATACTATTTATTAAATTGTTACTTACTATTTATTAAATTGTTACTTACTATTTATTAAATTATTACTTACTATTTATTAAATCGTTACTTACTATTTATCAAATTGTTACTTACTATTTATTAAAATGTTTCTTACTATTAATTAAATTGTTACTATCTATTTATTAAATTGTTACTTACTATTTATTAAATTGTTACTTACTATTTATCAAATGGTTACTTACTATTTATCAAATGGTTACTTACTATTTATCAAATTGTTACTTACTATTTATTAAATTGTTACTTTCTATTTAGTAAATTGTTACTTACTATTTATTAAATTGTTACATACTATTTATTAAATTGTTTCATACTATTTATTAAATTGTTACTTACTATTTATTAAATTGTTACTCACTATTTATTAAATTGTTACTTACTATTTATTAAATTGTTACTTACTATTTATTAAATTGTTACTTACTATTTATAAAATTGTTACTTACTCTTTATTAAATTGTTACTGTTTATTAAATTGTTACTTACTATTTATTAAATTGTTACTTACTATTTAGTAAATTGTTACTTACTATTTATTAAATTGTTACATACTATTTATTAAATTGTTTCATACTATTTATTAAATTGTTACTTACTATTTATTAAATTATTACTTACTATATATTAAATTGTTACTTACTATTTATTAAATTGTTACATACTATTTATTAAATTGTTACTTACAATTTATCAAATTGTTACTTACTATTTATCAAATTGTTACTTACTATTTATTAAATTGTTACTTACTATTTATTATATTGTTACTTACTATTTATTAAATTATTACTTACTATTTATTAAATTGTTACTTACTATTTATTATATTGTTACTTACTATTTATTAAATTATTACTTACTATTTATTAAATTGTTACTTACTATTTATTAAATTGTTACTGTTTATTAAATTGTTACTTACTATTTATCAAATTGTTACTTTCTATTTATCAAATCGTTACTTACTATTTATCAAATTGTTACTTTCTATTTATCAAATCGTTACTTACTATTTATCAAATTGTTACTTACTATTTATTAAAATGTTTCTTACTATTTATTAAATTGTTACTTACTATTTATTAAGTTGTTACTAACTATTAATTAAATTGTTACTATCTATTTATTAAATTGTTACTCACTATTTATTAAATTGTTACTTACTATTTATCAAATGGTTACTTACTATTTATCAAATGGTAACTTACTATTTATCAAATTGTTACTTACTATTTATCAAATTGTTACTTACTATTTATCAAATTGTTACTTACTATTTATTAAATTGTTACATACTATTTATTAAATTGTTACTTACTATTTATTAAATTGTTACTCACTATTTATTAAATTGTTACTTACTATTTATTAAATTGTTACTTACTATTTATTAAATTGTTACTTACTCTTTATTAAATTATTACTTACTATGTATTAAATTGTTACTTACTATTTATTAAATTGTTACATACTATTTATTAAATTGTTACTTACAATTTATCAAATTGTTACTTACTATTTATCAAATTGTTACTTACTATTTATCAAATGGTTACTTACTATTTATTAAATGGTTACTTACTATTTATCAAATTGTTACTTACTATTTATCAAATTGTTACTTACTATTTATAAAATTGTTACTTACTATTTATCAAATGGTTACTTACTATTTATCAAATGGTTACTTACTATTTATCAAATTGTTACTTTCTATTTATCAAATCGTTACTTACTATTTATCAAATTGTTACTTACTATTTATTAAAATGTTTCTTACTATTAATTAAATTGTTACTATCTATTTATTAAATTGTTACTTACTATTTATTAAATTGTTACTTACTATTTATCAAATGGTTACTTACTATTTATCAAATGGTTACTTACTATTTATCAAATTGTTACTTACTATTTATCAAATGGTTACTTACTATTTATCAAATTGTTACTTACTATTTATCAAATTGTTACTTACTATTTACCAAATTGTTACTTACTATTTATTAAATTGTTACATACTATTTATTAAATTGTTACTCACTATTTATTAAATTGTTACTTACTATTTATTAAATTGTTACTTACTATTTACTAAATTGTTACTTACTATTTATTAAATTATTACTTACTATATATTAAATTGTTACTTACTATTTATTAAATTGTTACATACTATTTATTAAATTGTTACTTACAATTTATCAAATTGTTACTTACTATTTATTAAATTGTTACTTACTATTTATTAAATTGTTACTTACTATTTATTAAATTGTTACTCACAATTTATCAAATTGTTACTTACTATTTATCAAATTGTTACTTACTATTTATTAAATTGTTACTTACTATTTATTATATTGTTACTTACTATTTATTAAATTATTACTTACTATTTATTAAATTGTTACTTACTATTTATTAAATTGTTACTGTTTATTAAATTGTTACTTACTATTTATCAAATTGTTACTTTCTATTTATCAAATCGTTACTTACTATTTATCAAATTGTTACTTACTATTTATTAAAATGTTTCTTACTATTTATTAAATTGTTACTTACTATTTATTAAGTTGTTACTTACTATTAATTAAATTGTTACTATCTATTTATTAAATTGTTACTTACTATTTATTAAATTGTTACTTACTATTTATCAAATGGTTACTTACTATTTATCAAATGGTTACTTACTCTTTATCAAATTGTTACTTACTATTTATCAAATTGTTACTTACTATTTATCAAATTGTTACTTACTATTTATCAAATTGTTACTTACTATTTATTAAATTGTTACTTACTCTTCATTAAATTGTTACTGTTCATTAAATTGTTACTTACTATTTATCAAATTGTTACTCTCTATTTATCAAATCGTTACTTACTATTTATCAAATTGTTACTTACTATTTATTAAAATGTTTCTTACTATTTATTAAATTGTTACTTACTATTTATTAAGTTGTTACTAACTATTAATTAAATTGTTACTATCTATTTATTAAATTGTTACTTACTATTTATTAAATTGTTACTTACTATTTATCAAATGGTTACTTACTATTTATCAAATGGTTACTTACTATTTATCAAATTGTTACTTACTATTTATCAAATTGTTACTTACTATTTACCAAATTGTTACTTACTATTTATTAAATTGTTACATACTATTTATTAAATTGTTACTTACTATTTATTAAATTGTTACTTACTATTTATCAAATGGTTACTTACTATTTATCAAATGGTTACTTACTATTTATCAAATGGTTACTAACTATTTATCAAATTGTTACTTACTATTTATCAAATTGTTACTTACTATTTATCAAATTGTTACTTACTATTTATCAAATTGTTTCTTACTATTTATTAAATTGTTACTTACTACTTATTAAATTGTTACTTACTATGTATTAAATTGTTACTTACTATTTATTAAATTGTTACACACTATTTATTAAATTGTTACTTACTATTTATTAAATTGTTACTTACTATTTATTAAATTGTTACTTACTATTTATTAAATTGTTACTTACTATTTATTAAATTGTTACTTATTATTTATTAAATTGACACTTACTATTTATTAAATTGTTACAAACTATTTATAAAATTGTTACTTACTATTTATTAAATTGTTACTTACTCTTTATTAAATTGTTACTTACTATTTATTAATTGTTACTTACTATTTATCAAATGGTTACTTACTATTTATTAAAATGTTTCTTACTATTTATTAAATTGTTACTTACTATTTATTAAGTTGTTACTAACTATTAATTAAATTGTTACTATCTATTTATTAAATTGTTACTTACTATTTATTAAATTGTTACTTACTATTTATCAAATGGTTACTTACTATTTATCAAATGGTAACTTACTATTTATCAAAATGTTACTTACTATTTATCAAATTGTTACTTACTATTTATCAAATTGTTACTTACTATTTATTAAATTGTTACATACTATTTATTAAATTGTTACTTACTATTTATTAAATTGTTACTCACTATTTATTAAATTGTTACTTACTATTTATTAAATTGTTACTTACTATTTATTAAATTGTTACTTACTCTTTATTAAATTATTACTTACTATGTATTAAATTGTTACTTACTATTTATTAAATTGTTACATACTATTTATTAAATTTTTACTTACAATTTATCAAATTGTTACTTACTATTTATCAAATTGTTACTTACTATTTATTAAATTGTTACTTACTATTTATTAAATTGTTACTTACTATTTATTAAATTATTACTTACTATTTATTAAATTGTTACTTACTCTTTATTAAATTGTTACTGTTTATTAAATTGTTACTTACTATTTATCAAATTGTTACTTTCTATTTATCAAATCGTTACTTACTATTTATCAAATTGTTACTTACTATTTATTAAAATGTTTCTTACTATTAATTAAATTGTTACTATCTATTTATTAAATTGTTACTTACTATTTATTAAATTGTTACTTACTATTTATCAAATGGTTACTTACTATTTATCAAATGGTTACTTACTATTTATCAAATTGTTACTTACTATTTATCAAATGGTTACTTACTATTTATCAAATTGTTACTTACTATTTATCAAATTGTTACTTACTATTTACCAAATTGTTACTTACTATTTATTAAATTGTTACATACTATTTATTAAATTGTTACTCACTATTTATTAAATTGTTACTTACTATTTATTAAATTGTTACTTACTATTTACTAAATTGTTACTTACTATTTATTAAATTATTACTAACTATATATTAAATTGTTACTTACTATTTATTAAATTGTTACATACTATTTATTAAATTGTTACTTACAATTTATCAAATTGTTACTTACTATTTATCAAATTGTTACTTACTATTTATTAAATTGTTACTTACTATTTATTATATTGTTACTTACTATTTATTAAATTATTACTTACTATTTATTAAATTGTTACTTACTATTTATTAAATTGTTACTGTTTATTAAATTGTTACTTACTATTTATCAAATTGTTACTTTCTATTTATCAAATCGTTACTTACTATTTATCAAATTGTTACTTACTATTTATTAAAATGTTTCTTACTATTTATTAAATTGTTACTTACTATTTATTAAGTTGTTACTTACTATTAATTAAATTGTTACTATCTATTTATTAAATTGTTACTTACTATTTATTAAATTGTTACTTACTATTTATCAAATGGTTACTTACTATTTATCAAATGGTTACTTACTATTTATCAAATTGTTACTTACTATTTATCAAATTGTTACTTACTGTTAATCAAATTGTTACTTACTATTTATTAAATTGTTACTTACTATTTATTAAATTGATACTTACTATTTATTAAATTGTTACTATTTCTTAAATTGTTACTTACTATTTATCAAATTGTTACTTTCTATTTATCAAATCGTTACTTACTATTTATCAAATTGTTACTTACTATTTATTAAAATGTTTCTTACTATTAATTAAATTGTTACTATCTATTTATTAAATTGTTACTTACTATTTATTAAATTGTTACTTACTATTTATCAAATGGTTACTTACTATTTATCAAATGGTTACTTACTATTTATCAAATTGTTACTTACTATTTATCAAATTGTTACTTACTGTTAATCAAATTGTTACTTACTATTTATTAAATTGTTACTTACTATTTATTAAATTGATACTTACTATTTATTAAATTGTTACTATTTCTTAAATTGTTACTTACTATTTATTAAATTGTTACTTACTATTTATTAAATTGTTACTTACTATGTATTAAATTGTTACTTACTATTTATTAAATTGTTACATACTATTTATTAAATTGTTACTTACTATTTATTAAATTGTTACTTACTATTTATTAAATTGTTACTTACAATTTATCAAATTGTTACTTACTATTTATTAAATTGTTACTTACTATTTATTAAATTGTTACTTACTATTTATTAAATTGTTACTCACAATTTATCAAATTGTTACTTACTATTTATTAAATTGTTACTTACTATTTATTAAATTGTTACTTACTATTTATTAAATTGTTACTTACTATTTATTAAATTGTTACTTATTATTTATTAAATTGACACTTACTATTTATTAAATTGTTACAAACTATTTATTAAATTGTTACTTACTATTTATTAAATTGTTACTTACTCTTTATTAAATTGTTACTTACTATTTATTAATTGTTACTTACTATTTATCAAATGGTTACTTACTATTTATTAAAATGTTTCTTACTATTTATTAAATTGTTACTTACTATTTATTAAGTTGTTACTAACTATTAATTAAATTGTTACTATCTATTTATTAAATTGTTACTTACTATTTATCAAATGGTTACTTACTATTTATCAAATGGTTACTTACTCTTTATCAAATTGTTACTTACTATTTATCAAATTGTTACTTACTATTTATCAAATTGTTACTTACTATTTACTAAATTGTTACATACTATTTATTAAATTGTTACTTACAATTTATTAAATTGTTACTTGCTATTTATCAAATTGTTACTTACTATTTATTAAATTGTTACTTACTATTTATTAAATTGTTACTTACTATTTATTAAATTATTACTTACTATTTATTAAATTGTTACTTTCTATTTATTAAATTGTTACTGTTTATTAAATTGTTGCTAACTATTTATCAAATGGTTACTTACTATTTATCAAATTGTTACTTACTATTTATCAAATTGTTACTTACTATTTATCAAATTGTTACTTACTATTTATTAAATTGTTACATACTATTTATTAAATTGTTACTTACTATTTATCAAATGGTTACTTACTATTTATCAAATGGTTACTTACTATTTATCAAATTGTTACTTACTATTTATCAAATTGTTTCTTACTATTTATTAAATTGTTACTTACTATTTATTAAATTGTTACTCAATATGTATTAAATTGTTACTTACTATTTATTAAATTGTTACACACTATTTATTAAATTGTTACTTACTATTTATGAAATTGTTACTCACTATTTATTAAATTGTTACTTACTATTTATTAAATTGTTACTTACTATTTACTAAATTGTTACTTACTATTTATTAAATTATTACTTACTATGTATTAAATTGTTACTTACTATTTATTAAATTGTTACATACTATTTATTAAATTGTTACTTACAATTTATCAAATTGTTACTTACTATTTATCAAACTGTTACTTACTATTTATTAAATTGTTACTTACTATTTATTAAATTGTTACTTACTATTTATTAAATTATTACTTACTATTTATCAAATTGTTTCTTACTATTTATTAAATTGTTACTTACTATTTATTAAATTGTTACTCAATATGTATTAAATTGTTACTTACTATTTATTAAATTGTTACACACTATTTATTAAATTGTTACTTACTATTTATGAAATTGTTACTCACTATTTATTAAATTGTCACTTACTATTTATTAAATTGTTACTTACTATTTAGTAAATTGTTACTTACTATTTATTAAATTGTTACATACTATTTATTAAATTGTTTCATACTATTTATTAAATTGTTACCTACTATTTATTAAATTGTTACTCACTATTTATTAAATTGTTACTTACTGTTTATTAAATTGTTACTTACTATTTATTAAATTGTTACTTACTCTTTATTAAATTGTTACTGATTATTAAATTGTTACTTACTATTTATTAAATTGTTACTTACTATTTAGTAAATTGTTACTTACTATTTATTAAATTGTTACATACTATTTATTAAATTGTTTCATACTATTTATTAAATTGTTACTTACTATTTATTAAATTGTTACTCACTATTTATTAAATTGTTACTTACTATTTATTAAATTGTTACTTACTATTTACTAAATTGTTACTTACTATTTATTAAATTATTACTTACTATGTATTAAATTGTTACTTACTATTTACTAAATTGTTACATACTATTTATTAAATTGTTACTTACAATTTATTAAATTGTTACTTGCTATTTATCAAATTGTTACTTACTATTTATTAAATTGTTACTTACTATTTATTAAATTGTTACTTACTATTTATTAAATTATTACTTACTATTTATTAAATTGTTACTTTCTATTTATTAAATTGTTACTGTTTATTAAATTGTTGCTAACTATTTATCAAATTGTTACTTTCTATTTATCAAATCGTTACTTACTATTTATCAAATTGTTACTTACTATTTATTAAAATGTTTCTTACTATTTATTAAAATGTTTCTTACTATTATTAAATTTATTATTTATTGTTATTTATTAAATTGTTACTTACTATTTATTAAGTTGTTACTTACTATTAATTAAATTGTTACTATCTATTTATTAAATTGTTACTTACTATTTATTAAATTGTTACTTACTATTTATCAAATGGTTACTTACTATTTATCAAATGGTTACTTACTATTTATCAAATTGTTACTTACTATTTATCAAATTGTTACTTACTATTTATCAAATTGTTACTTACTATTTATTAAATTGTTACATACTATTTATTAAATTGTTACTTACTATTTATTAAATTGTTACTAACTATTTATCAAATGGTTACTTACTATTTATCAAATTGTTACTTACTATTTATCAAATTGTTACTTACTATTTATCAAATTGTTTCTTACTATTTATTAAATTGTTACTTACTATTTATTAAATTGTTACTCAATATGTATTAAATTGTTACTTACTATTTATTAAATTGTTACACACTATTTATTAAATTGTTACTTACTATTTATGAAATTGTTACTCACTATTTATTAAATTGTTTCTTACTATTTATTAAATTGTTACTTACTATTTACTAAATTGTTACTTACTATTTATTAAATTATTACTTACTATGTATTAAATTGTTACTTACTATTTATTAAATTGTTACATACTATTTATTAAATTGTTACTTACAATTTATCAAATTGTTACTTACTATTTATCAAATTGTTACTTACTATTTATTAAATTGTTACTTACTATTTATTAAATTGTTACTTACTATTTATTAAATTATTACTTGCTATTTATTAAATTGTTACTTACTCTTTATTAAATTGTTACTGTTTATTAAATTGTTACTTACTATTTATCAAATTGTTACTTTCTATTTATCAAACCGTTACTTACTATTTATCAAATTGTTACTTACTATTTATTAAAATGTTTCTTACTATTAATTAAATTGTTACTATCTATTTATTAAATTGTTACTTACTATTTATTAAATTGTTACTTACTATCTATCAAATGGTTACTTACTATTTATCAAATGGTTACTTACTATTTATCAAATTGTTACTTACTATTTATCAAATTGTTACTTACTGTTAATCAAATTGTTACTTACTATTTATTAAATTGTTACTTACTATTTATTAAATTGTTACTTACTATTTATTAAATTGTTACTTACTATTTATTAAATTGTTACTATTTTTTAAATTGTTACTTACTATTTATTAAATTGTTACTTACTATTTATTAAATTGTTACTTACTATGTATTAAATTGTTACTTACTATTTATTAAATTGTTACATACTATTTATTAAATTGTTACTTACTATTTATTAAATTGTTACTTACTATTTATTAAATTATTACTTACTATTTATTAAATCGTTACTTACTATTTATCAAATTGTTACTTACTATTTATTAAAATGTTTCTTACTATTAATTAAATTGTTACTATCTATTTATTAAATTGTTACTTACTATTTATTAAATTGTTACTTACTATTTATCAAATGGTTACTTACTATTTATCAAATGGTTACTTACTATTTATCAAATTGTTACTTACTATTTATTAAATTGTTACTTTCTATTTAGTAAATTGTTACTTACTATTTATTAAATTGTTACATACTATTTATTAAATTGTTTCATACTATTTATCAAATCGTTACTTACTATATATCAAATTGTTACTTACTATTTATTAAAATGTTTCTTACTATTAATTAAATTGTTACTATCTATTTATTAAATTGTTACTTACTATTTATTAAATTGTTACTTACTATCTATCAAATGGTTACTTACTATTTATCAAATGGTTACTTACTATTTATTAAATTGTTACTTACTATTTATTAAATTGTTACTTACTATTTATCAAATGGTTACTTACTATTTATCAAATGGTTACTTACTATTTATCAAATTGTTACTTACTATTTATCAAATTGTTACTTACTATTTATCAAATTGTTACTTACTATTTATTAAATTGTTACATACTATTTATTAAATTGTTACTTACTATTTATTAAATTGTTACTAACTATTTATCAAATGGTTACTTACTATTTATCAAATTGTTACTTACTATTTATCAAATTGTTACTTACTATTTATCAAATTGTTTCTTACTATTTATTAAATTGTTACTTACTATTTATTAAATTGTTACTCAATATGTATTAAATTGTTACTTACTATTTATTAAATTGTTACACACTATTTATTAAATTGTTACTTACTATTTATGAAATTGTTACTCACTATTTATTAAATTGTTTCTTACTATTTATTAAATTGTTACTTACTATTTACTAAATTGTTACTTACTATTTATTAAATTATTACTTACTATGTATTAAATTGTTACTTACTATTTATTAAATTGTTACATACTATTTATTAAATTGTTACTTACAATTTATCAAATTGTTACTTACTATTTATCAAATTGTTACTTACTATTTATTAAATTGTTACTTACTATTTATTAAATTGTTACTTACTATTTATTAAATTATTACTTGCTATTTATTAAATTGTTACTTACTCTTTATTAAATTGTTACTGTTTATTAAATTGTTACTTACTATTTATCAAATTGTTACTTTCTATTTATCAAATCGTTACTTACTATTTATCAAATTGTTACTTACTATTTATTAAAATGTTTCTTACTATTAATTAAATTGTTACTATCTATTTATTAAATTGTTACTTACTATTTATTAAATTGTTACTTACTATCTATCAAATGGTTACTTACTATTTATCAAATGGTTACTTACTATTTATCAAATTGTTACTTACTATTTATCAAATTGTTACTTACTGTTAATCAAATTGTTACTTACTATTTATTAAATTGTTACTTACTATTTATTAAATTGTTACTTACTATTTATTAAATTGTTACTTACTATTTATTAAATTGTTACTATTTTTTAAATTGTTACTTACTATTTATTAAATTGTTACTTACTATTTATTAAATTGTTACTTACTATGTATTAAATTGTTACTTACTATTTATTAAATTGTTACATACTATTTATTAAATTGTTACTTACTATTTATTAAATTGTTACTTACTATTTATTAAATTATTACTTACTATTTATTAAATCGTTACTTACTATTTATCAAATTGTTACTTACTATTTATTAAAATGTTTCTTACTATTAATTAAATTGTTACTATCTATTTATTAAATTGTTACTTACTATTTATTAAATTGTTACTTACTATTTATCAAATGGTTACTTACTATTTATCAAATGGTTACTTACTATTTATCAAATTGTTACTTACTATTTATTAAATTGTTACTTTCTATTTAGTAAATTGTTACTTACTATTTATTAAATTGTTACATACTATTTATTAAATTGTTTCATACTATTTATTAAATTGTTACTTACTATTTATTAAAGTGTTACTCACTATTTATTAAATTGTTACTTACTATTTATTAAATTGTTACTTACTATTTATTAAATTGTTACTTACTCTTTATTAAATTGTTACTGTTTATTAAATTGTTACTTACTATTTATTAAATTGTTACTTACTATTTAGTAAATTGTTACTTACTATTTATTAAATTGTTACATACTATTTATTAAATTGTTTCATACTATTTATTAAATTGTTACTTACTATTTATGAAATTGTTACTCACTATTTATTAAATTGTTACTTACTATTTATTAAATTGTTACTTACTATTTACTAAATTGTTACTTACTATTTATTAAATTGTTACACACTATTTATTAAATTGTTACTTACTATTTATTAAATTGTTACATACTATTTATTAAATTGTTACTTACTATTTATTAAATTGTTACTTACTATGTATTAAATTGTTACTTACTATTTATTAAATTGTTACATACTATTTATTAAATTGTTACTTACAATTTATCAAATTGTTACTTACTATTTATCAAACTGTTACTTACTATTTATTAAATTGTTACTTACTATTTATTAAATTGTTACTTACTATTTATTAAATTATTACTTACTATTTATCAAATTGTTTCTTACTATTTATTAAATTGTTACTTACTATTTATTAAATTGTTACTCAATATGTATTAAATTGTTACTTACTATTTATTAAATTGTTACACACTATTTATTAAATTGTTACTTACTATTTATGAAATTGTTACTCACTATTTATTAAATTGTCACTTACTATTTATTAAATTGTTACTTACTATTTAGTAAATTGTTACTTACTATTTATTAAATTGTTACATACTATTTATTAAATTGTTTCATACTATTTATTAAATTGTTACCTACTATTTATTAAATTGTTACTCACTATTTATTAAATTGTTACTTACTATTTATTAAATTGTTACTTACTATTTATTAAATTGTTACTTACTCTTTATTAAATTGTTACTGATTATTAAATTGTTACTTACTATTTATTAAATTGTTACTTACTATTTAGTAAATTGTTACTTACTATTTATTAAATTGTTACATACTATTTATTAAATTGTTTCATACTATTTATTAAATTGTTACTTACTATTTATTAAATTGTTACTCACTATTTATTAAATTGTTACTTACTATTTATTAAATTGTTACTTACTATTTACTAAATTGTTACTTACTATTTATTAAATTATTACTTACTATGTATTAAATTGTTACTTACTATTTACTAAATTGTTACATACTATTTATTAAATTGTTACTTACAATTTATTAAATTGTTACTTGCTATTTATCAAATTGTTACTTACTATTTATTAAATTGTTACTTACTATTTATTAAATTGTTACTTACTATTTATTAAATTATTACTTACTATTTATTAAATTGTTACTTACTATTTATTAAATTGTTACTCAATATGTATTAAATTGTTACTTACTATTTATTAAATTGTTACACACTATTTATTAAATTGTTACTTACTATTTATGAAATTGTTACTCACTATTTATTAAATTGTTTCTTACTATTTATTAAATTGTTACTTACTATTTACTAAATTGTTACTTACTATTTATTAAATTATTACTTACTATGTATTAAATTGTTACTTACTATTTATTAAATTGTTACATACTATTTATTAAATTGTTACTTACAATTTATCAAATTGTTACTTACTATTTATCAAATTGTTACTTACTATTTATTAAATTGTTACTTACTATTTATTAAATTGTTACTTACTATTTATTAAATTATTACTTGCTATTTATTAAATTGTTACTTACTCTTTATTAAATTGTTACTGTTTATTAAATTGTTACTTACTATTTATCAAATTGTTACTTTCTATTTATCAAATCGTTACTTACTATTTATCAAATTGTTACTTACTATTTATTAAAATGTTTCTTACTATTAATTAAATTGTTACTATCTATTTATTAAATTGTTACTTACTATTTATTAAATTGTTACTTACTATCTATCAAATGGTTACTTACTATTTATCAAATGGTTACTTACTATTTATCAAATTGTTACTTACTATTTATCAAATTGTTACTTACTGTTAATCAAATTGTTACTTACTATTTATTAAATTGTTACTTACTATTTATTAAATTGTTACTTACTATTTATTAAATTGTTACTTACTATTTATTAAATTGTTACTATTTTTTAAATTGTTACTTACTATTTATTAAATTGTTACTTACTATTTATTAAATTGTTACTTACTATGTATTAAATTGTTACTTACTATTTATTAAATTGTTACATACTATTTATTAAATTGTTACTTACTATTTATTAAATTGTTACTTACTATTTATTAAATTATTACTTACTATTTATTAAATCGTTACTTACTATTTATCAAATTGTTACTTACTATTTATTAAAATGTTTCTTACTATTAATTAAATTGTTACTATCTATTTATTAAATTGTTACTTACTATTTATTAAATTGTTACTTACTATTTATCAAATGGTTACTTACTATTTATCAAATGGTTACTTACTATTTATCAAATTGTTACTTACTATTTATTAAATTGTTACTTTCTATTTAGTAAATTGTTACTTACTATTTATTAAATTGTTACATACTATTTATTAAATTGTTTCATACTATTTATTAAATTGTTACTTACTATTTATTAAAGTGTTACTCACTATTTATTAAATTGTTACTTACTATTTATTAAATTGTTACTTACTATTTATTAAATTGTTACTTACTCTTTATTAAATTGTTACTGTTTATTAAATTGTTACTTACTATTTATTAAATTGTTACTTACTATTTAGTAAATTGTTACTTACTATTTATTAAATTGTTACATACTATTTATTAAATTGTTTCATACTATTTATTAAATTGTTACTTACTATTTATGAAATTGTTACTCACTATTTATTAAATTGTTACTTACTATTTATTAAATTGTTACTTACTATTTACTAAATTGTTACTTACTATTTATTAAATTGTTACACACTATTTATTAAATTGTTACTTACTATTTATTAAATTGTTACATACTATTTATTAAATTGTTACTTACTATTTATTAAATTGTTACTTACTATGTATTAAATTGTTACTTACTATTTATTAAATTGTTACATACTATTTATTAAATTGTTACTTACAATTTATCAAATTGTTACTTACTATTTATCAAACTGTTACTTACTATTTATTAAATTGTTACTTACTATTTATTAAATTGTTACTTACTATTTATTAAATTATTACTTACTATTTATCAAATTGTTTCTTACTATTTATTAAATTGTTACTTACTATTTATTAAATTGTTACTCAATATGTATTAAATTGTTACTTACTATTTATTAAATTGTTACACACTATTTATTAAATTGTTACTTACTATTTATGAAATTGTTACTCACTATTTATTAAATTGTCACTTACTATTTATTAAATTGTTACTTACTATTTAGTAAATTGTTACTTACTATTTATTAAATTGTTACATACTATTTATTAAATTGTTTCATACTATTTATTAAATTGTTACCTACTATTTATTAAATTGTTACTCACTATTTATTAAATTGTTACTTACTATTTATTAAATTGTTACTTACTATTTATTAAATTGTTACTTACTCTTTATTAAATTGTTACTGATTATTAAATTGTTACTTACTATTTATTAAATTGTTACTTACTATTTAGTAAATTGTTACTTACTATTTATTAAATTGTTACATACTATTTATTAAATTGTTTCATACTATTTATTAAATTGTTACTTACTATTTATTAAATTGTTACTCACTATTTATTAAATTGTTACTTACTATTTATTAAATTGTTACTTACTATTTACTAAATTGTTACTTACTATTTATTAAATTATTACTTACTATGTATTAAATTGTTACTTACTATTTACTAAATTGTTACATACTATTTATTAAATTGTTACTTACAATTTATTAAATTGTTACTTGCTATTTATCAAATTGTTACTTACTATTTATTAAATTGTTACTTACTATTTATTAAATTGTTACTTACTATTTATTAAATTATTACTTACTATTTATTAAATTGTTACTTTCTATTTATTAAATTGTTACTGTTTATTAAATTGTTGCTAACTATTTATCAAATTGTTACTTTCTATTTATCAAATCGTTACTTACTATTTATCAAATTGTTACTTACTATTTATTAAAATGTTTCTTACTATTTATTAAATTGTTACTTACTATTTATTAAGTTGTTACTTACTATTAATTAAATTGTTAGTATCTATTTATTAAATTGTTACTTACTATTTATTAAATTGTTACTTACTATTTATCAAATGGTTACTAACTATTTATCAAATGGTTACTTACTATTTATCAAATGGTTACTTACTATTTATCAAATGGTTACTTACTATTTATCAAATTGTTACTTACTATTTATCAAATTGTTACTTACTATTTATCAAATTGTTTCTTACTATTTATTAAATTGTTACTTACTATTTATTAAATTGTTACTCAATATGTATTAAATTGTTACTTACTATTTATTAAATTATTACACACTATTTATTAAATTGTTACTTACTATTTATGAAATTGTTACTCACTATTTATTAAATTGTTTCTTACTATTTATTAAATTGTTACTTACTATTTACTAAATTGTTACTTACTATTTATTAAATTATTACTTACTATGTATTAAATTGTTACTTACTATTTATTAAATTGTTACATACTATTTATTAAATTGTTACTTACAATTTATCAAATTGTTACTTACTATTTATCAAATTGTTACTTACTATTTATTAAATTGTTACTTACTATTTATTAAATTGTTACTTACTATTTATTAAATTATTACTTACTATTTATTAAATTGTTACTTACTCTTTATTAAATTGTTACTGTTTATTAAATTGTTACTTACTATTTATCAAATTGTTACTTTCTATTTATCAAATCGTTACTTACTATTTATCAAATTGTTACTTACTATTTATTAAAATGTTTCTTACTATTAATTAAATTGTTACTATCTATTTATTAAATTGTTACTTACTATTTATTAAATTGTTACTTACTATCTATCAAATGGTTACTTACTATTTATCAAATTGTTACATACTATTTATTAAATTGTTACTTACTATTTATTAAATTGTTACTTACTATGTATTAAATTGTTACTTACTATTTATTAAATTGTTACATACTATTTATTAAATTGTTACTTACAATTTATCAAATTGTTACTTACTATTTATCAAACTGTTACTTACTATTTATTAAATTGTTACTTACTATTTATTAAATTGTTACTTACTATTTATTAAATTATTACTTACTATTTATCAAATTGTTTCTTACTATTTATTAAATTGTTACTTACTATTTATTAAATTGTTACTCAATATGTATTAAATTGTTACTTACTATTTATTAAATTGTTACTGTTTATTAAATTGTTACTTACTATTTATTAAATTGTTACTTACTATTTAGTAAATTGTTACTTACTATTTATTAAATTGTTACATACTATTTATTAAATTGTTTCATACTATTTATTAAATTGTTACCTACTATTTATTAAATTGTTACTCACTATTTATTAAATTGTTACTTACTATTTATTAAATTGTTACTTACTATTTATCAAATTGTTACTTACTATTTATTAAATTGTTACATACTATTTATTAAATTGTTACTTACTATTTATTAAATTGTTACTAACTATTTATCAAATGGTTACTTACTATTTATCAAATGGTTACTTACTATTTATCAAATGGTTACTTACTATTTATCAAATTGTTACTTACTATTTTTCAAATTGTTACTTACTATTTATCAAATTGTTTCTTACTATTTATTAAATTGTTACTTACTATTTATTAAATTGTTACTCAATATGTATTAAATTGTTACTTACTATTTATTAAATTGTTACACACTATTTATTAAATTGTTACTTACTATTTATGAAATTGTTACTCACTATTTATTAAATTGTTACTTACTATTTATTAAATTGTTACTTACTATTTACTAAATTGTTACTTACTATTTATTAAATTATTACTTACTATGTATTAAATTGTTACTTACTATTTATTAAATTGTTACATACTATTTATTAAATTGTTACTTACAATTTATCAAATTGTTACTTACTATTTATCAAACTGTTACTTACTATTTATTAAATTGTTACTTACTATTTATTAAATTGTTACTGATTATTAAATTGTTACTTACTATTTATTAAATTGTTACTTACTATTTAGTAAATTGTTACTTACTATTTAGTAAATTGTTACTTACCATTTATTAAATTGTTACATACTATTTATTAAATTGTTTCATACTATTTATTAAATTGTTACTTACTATTTATTAAATTGTTACTCACTATTTATTAAATTGTTACTTAGTATTTATTAAATTGTTACTTACTATTTACTAAATTGTTACTTACTATTTATTAAATTATTACTTACTATGTATTAAATTGTTACTTACTATTTATTAAATTGTTACATACTATTTATTAAATTGTTACTTACAATTTATTAAATTGTTACTTGCTATTTATCAAATTGTTACTTACTATTTATTAAATTGTTACTTACTATTTATTAAATTGTTACTTGCTATTTATCAAATTGTTACTTACTATTTATTAAATTGTTACTTACTATTTATTAAATTGTTACTTACTATATATTAAATTATTACTTACTATTTATTAAATTGTTACTTACTATTTATTAAATTGTTACTGTTTATTAAATTGTTACTAACTATTTATCAAATTGTTACTTACTATTTATTAAAATGTTTCTTACTATTTATTAAGTTGTTACTTACTATTTATTAAAATGTTTCTTACTATTTATTAAATTGTTACTTACTATTTATTAAGTTGTTACTTACTATTAATTAAATTGTTACTATCTATTTATTAAATTGTTACTTACTATTTATTAAATTGTTACTTACTATTTATCAAATGGTTACTTACTATTTATCAAATGGTTACTTACTATTTATCAAATTGTTACTTACTATTTATCAAATTGTTACTTACTATTTATCAAATTGTTACTTACTATTTATTAAATTGTTACATACTATTTATTAAATTGTTACTTACTATTTATTAAATTGTTACTAACTATCTATCAAATGGTTACTTACTATTTATCAAATGGTTACTTACTATTTATCAAATGGTTTCTTACTATTTATCAAATTGTTACATACTATTTATCAAATTGTTTCTTACTATTTATTAAATTGTTACTTACTATTTATTAAATTGTTACTCAATATGTATTAAATTGTTACTTACTATTTATTAAATTGTTACACTCTATTTATTAAATTGTTACTTACTATTTATGAAATTGTTACTCACTATTTATTAAATTGTTACTTACTATTTATTAAATTGTTACTTACTATTTACTAAATTGTTACTTACTATTTATTAAATTATTACTTACTATGTATTAAATTGTTACTTACTATTTATTAAATTGTTACATACTATTTATTAAATTGTTACTTACAATTTATCAAATTGTTACTTACTATTTATCAAATTGTTACTTACTATTTATTAAATTGTTACTTACTATTTATTAAATTGTTACTTACTATTTATTAAATTATTACTTACTATTTATTAAATTGTTACTTACTCTTTATTAAATTGTTACTGTTTATTAAATTGTTACTTACTATTTATCAAATTGTTACTTTCTATTTATCAAATCGTTACTTACTATTTATCAAATTGTTACTTACTATTTATTAAAATGTTTCTTACTATTAATTAAATTTTTACTATTTATTTATTAAATTGTTACTTACTATTTATTAAATTGTTACTTACTATTTATCATATGGTTACTTACTATTTATCAAATGGATACTTACTATTTATCAAATTGTTACTTACTATTTATCAAATTGTTACTTACTGTTAATCAAATTGTTACTTACTATTTATTAAATTGTTACTTACTATTTATTAAATTGTTACTTACTATTTATTAAATTGTTACTATTTCTTAAATTGTTACTTACTATTTATTAAATTGTTACTTACTATTTATTAAATTGTTACTTACTATGTATTAAATTGTTACTTACTATTTATTAAATTGTTACATACTATTTATTAAATTGTTACTTACTATTTATTAAATTGTTACTTACTATTAATTAAATTATTACTTACTATTTATTAAATCGTTACTTACTATTTATCAAATTGTTACTTACTATTTATTAAAATGTTTCTTACTACTAATTAAATTGTTACTATCTATTTATTAAATTGTTACTTACTATTTATTAAATTGTTACTTACTATTTATCAAATGGTTACTTACTATTTATCAAATGGTTACTTACTATTTATCAAATTGTTACTTACTATTTATTAAATTGTTACTTTCTATTTAGTAAATTGTTACTTACTATTTATTAAATTGTTACATACTATTTATTAAATTGTTTCATACTATTTATTAAATTGTTACTTACTATTTATTAAATTGTTACTCACTATTTATTAAATTGTTACTTACTATTTATTAAATTGTTACTTACTATTTATTAAATTGTTACTTACTCTTTATTAAATTGTTACTGTTTATTAAATTGTTACTTACTATTTATTAAATTGTTACTTACTAATTAGTAAATTGTTACTTACTATTTATTAAATTGTTACATACTATTTATTAAATTGTTTCATACTATTTATTAAATTGTTACTTACTATTTATCAAATTGTTACTTACTATTTATTAAATTGTTACTTACTCTTCATTAAATTGTTACTGTTTATTAAATTGTTACTTACTATTTATCAAATTGTTACTTACTATTTATCAAATTGTTACTTACTATTTATCAAATTGTTACTTACTATTTATCAAATTGTTTCTTACTATTTATTAAATTGTTACTTACTACTTATTAAATTGTTACTTACTATGTATTAAATTGTTACTTACTATTTATTAAATTGTTACACACTATTTATTAAATTGTTACTTACTATTTATTAAATTGTTACTTACTATTTATTAAATTGTTACTTACTATTTATTAACTTGTTACTTACTATTTATTAAATTGTTACTTATTATTTATTAAATTGACACTTACTATTTATTAAATTGTTACAAACTATTTATTAAATTGTTACTTACTATTTATTAAATTGTTACTTACTCTTTATTAAATTGTTACTTACTATTTATTAATTGTTACTTACTATTTATCAAATGGTTACTTACTATTTATTAAAATGTTTCTCTCTATTTATTAAATTGTTACTTACTATTTATTAAGTTGTTACTAACTATTAATTAAATTGTTACTATCTATTTATTAAATTGTTACTTGCTATTTATCAAATTGTTACTTACTATTTATTAAATTGTTACTTACTATTTATTAAATTGTTACTTACTATTTATTAAATTATTACTTACTATTTATTAAATTGTTACTTACTATTTATTAAATTGTTACTGTTTATTAAATTGTTACTAACTATTTATCAAATTGTTACATACTATTTATTAAAATGTTTCTTACTATTTATTAAATTGTTACTTACTATTTATTAAAATGTTTCTTACTATTTATTAAATTGTTACTTACTATTTATTAAGTTGTTTCTTACTATTTATTAAATTGTTACTTACTATTTATTAAATTGTTACTCAATATGTATTAAATTGTTACTTACTATTTATTAAATTGTTACACTCTATTTATTAAATTGTTACTTACTATTTATGAAATTGTTACTCACTATTTATTAAATTGTTACTTACTATTTATTAAATTGTTACTTACTATTTACTAAATTGTTACTTACTATTTATTAAATTATTACTTACTATGTATTAAATTGTTACTTACTATTTATTAAATTGTTACATACTATTTATTAAATTGTTACTTACAATTTATCAAATTGTTACTTACTATTTATCAAATTGTTACTTACTATTTATTAAATTGTTACTTACTATTTATTAAATTGTTACTTACTATTTATTAAATTATTACTTACTATTTATTAAATTGTTACTTACTCTTTATTAAATTGTTACTGTTTATTAAATTGTTACTTACTATTTATCAAATTGTTACTTTCTATTTATCAAATCGTTACTTACTATTTATCAAATTGTTACTTACTATTTATTAAAATGTTTCTTACTATTAATTAAATTGTTACTATCTATTTATTAAATTGTTACTTACTATTTATTAAATTGTTACTTACTATTTATCAAATGGTTACTTACTATTTATCAAATGGTTACTTACTATTTATCAAATTGTTACTTACTATTTATCAAATTGTTACTTACTGTTAATCAAATTGTTACTTACTATTTATTAAATTGTTACTTACTATTTATTAAATTGTTACTTACTATTTATTAAATTGTTACTATTTCTTAAATTGTTACTTACTATTTATTAAATTGTTACTTACTATTTATTAAATTGTTACTTACTATGTATTAAATTGTTACTTACTATTTATTAAATTGTTACATACTATTTATTAAATTGTTACTTACTATTTATTAAATTGTTACTTACTATTTATTAAATTGTTACTAACTATTTATCAAATGGTTACTTACAATTTATCAAATGGTTACTTACTATTTATTAAATGGTTACTTACTATTTATCAAATTGTTACTTACTATTTATCAAATTGTTACTTACTATTTATAAAAATTTACTTACTATTTATCAAATGGTTACTTACTATTTATCAAATGGTTACTTACTATTTATCAAATTGTTACTTACTATTTATCAAATTGTTACTTACTATTTATAAAATTGTTACTTACTATTTATCAAATTGTTTCTTACTATTTATTAAATTGTTACTTACTATTTATTAAATTGTTACTTACTATGTATTAAATTGTTACTTACTATTTATTAAATTGTTACTTACTATTTATTAAATTGTTACTGTTTATTAAATTGTTACTTACTATTTATCAAATTGTTACTTTCTATTTATCAAATCGTTACTTACTATTTATCAAATTGTTACTTACTATTTATTAAAATGTTTCTTACTATTTATTAAATTGTTACTTACTATTTATTAAGTTGTTACTTACTATTAATTAAATTGTTACTATCTATTTATTAAATTGTTACTTACTATTTATTAAATTGTTACTTACTATTTATCAAATGGTTACTTACTATTTATCAAATGGTTACTTACTATTTATCAAATTGTTACTTACTATTTATCAAATTGTTACTTACTATTTATCAAATTGTTACTTACTATTTATTAAATTGTTACATACTATTTATTAAATTGTTACTTACTATTTATTAAATTGTTACTTACTATTTATCAAATGGTTACTTACTATTTATCAAATGGTTACTTACTATTTATTAAATGGTTACTTACTATTTATCAAATTGTTACTTACTATTTATCAAATTGTTACTTACTATTTATCAAATTGTTACTTACTATTTATAAAATTGTTACTTACTATTTATCAAATTGTTTCTTACTATTTATTAAATTGTTACTTACTATTTATTAAATTGTTACTTACTATGTATTAAATTGTTACTTACTATTTATTAAATTGTTACACACTATTTATTAAATTGTTACTTACTATTTATGAAATTGTTACTCACTATTTATTAAATTGTTACTTACTATTTATTAAGTTTGTTACTAACTATTAATTAAATTGTTACTATCTATTTATTAAATTGTTACTTACTATTTATTAAATTGTTACTTACTATTTATCAAATGGTTACTTACTATTTATCAAATGGTTACTTACTATTTATCAAATTGTTACTTACTATTTATTAAATTGTTACTTACTATTTATTAAATTGTTACTTACTATTTATTAAATTGTTACTTACTATTTATTAAATTGTTACTATTTTTTAAATTGTTACTTACTATTTATTAAATTGTTACTTACTATTTATTAAATTGTTACTTACAATGTATTAAATTGTTACTTACTATTTATTAAATTGTTACATACTATTTATTAAATTGTTACTTACTATTTATTAAATTGTTACTTACTATTTATTAAATTATTACTTACTATTTATTAAATCGTTACTTACTATTTATCAAATTGTTACTTACTATTTATTAAAATGTTTCTTACTATTAATTAAATTGTTACTATCTATTTATTAAATTGTTACTTACTATTTATTAAATTGTTACTTACTATTTATCAAATGGTTACTTACTATTTATCAAATGGTTACTTACTATTTATCAAATTGTTACTTACTATTTATTAAATTGTTACTTTCTATTTAGTAAATTGTTACTTACTATTTATTAAATTGTTACATACTATTTATTAAATTGTTTCATACTATTTATTAAATTGTTACTTACTATTTATTAAATTGTTACTCACTATTTATTAAATTGTTACTTACTATTTATTAAATTGTTACTTACTATTTATTAAATTGTTACTTACTCTTTATTAAATTGTTACTGTTTATTAAATTGTTACTTACTATTTATTAAATTGTTACTTACTATTTATTAAATTATTACTTACTATTTATTAAATCGTTACTTACTATTTATCAAATTGTTACTTACTATTTATTAAAATGTTTCTTACTATTAATTAAATTGTTACTATCTATTTATTAAATTGTTACTTAGTATTTATTAAATTGTTACTTACTATTTATTAAATTGTTACTTACTATTTATTAAATTGTTACTTACTATTTATTAAATTATTACTTACTATTTATTAAATTGTTACTTACTCTTTATTAAATTGTTACTGTTTATTAAATTGTTACTTACTATTTATCAAATTGTTACTTTCTATTTATCAAATCGTTACTTACTATTTATCAAATTGTTACTTACTATTTATTAAAATGTTTCTTACTATTAATTAAATTTTTACTATTTATTTTTAAATTGTTACTTACTATTTATTAAATTGTTACTTACTATTTATTAAATTGTTACTTACTATTTATCATATGGTTACTTACTATTTATCAAATGGATACTTACTATTTATCAAATTGTTACTTACTATTTATCAAATTGTTACTTACTGTTAATCAAATTGTTACTTACTATTTATTAAATTGTTACTTACTATTTATTAAATTGTTACTTACTATTTATTAAATTGTTACTATTTCTTAAATTGTTACTTACTATTTATTAAATTGTTACTTACTATTTATTAAATTGTTACTTACTATGTATTAAATTGTTACTTACTATTTATTAAATTGTTACATACTATTTATTAAATTGTTACTTACTATTTATTAAATTGTTACTTACTATTAATTAAATTATTACTTACTATTTATTAAATCGTTACTTACTATTTATCAAATTGTTACTTACTATTTATTAAAATGTTTCTTACTACTAATTAAATTGTTACTATCTATTTATTAAATTGTTACTTACTATTTATTAAATTGTTACTTACTATTTATCAAATGGTTACTTACTATTTATCAAATGGTTACTTACTATTTATCAAATTGTTACTTACTATTTATTAAATTGTTACTTTCTATTTAGTAAATTGTTACTTACTATTTATTAAATTGTTACATACTATTTATTAAATTGTTTCATACTATTTATTAAATTGTTACTTACTATTTATTAAATTGTTTCTTACTATTTATTAAATTGTTACTATTTCTTAAATTGTTACTTACTATTTATTAAATTGTTACTTACTATTTATTAAATTGTTACTTACTATGTATTAAATTGTTACTTACTATTTATTAAATTGTTACATACTATTTATTAAATTGTTACTTACTATTTATTAAATTGTTACTTACTATTAATTAAATTATTACTTACTATTTATTAAATCGTTACTTACTATTTATCAAATTGTTACTTACTATTTATTAAATTGTTACTTACTATTTATTAAATTGTTACTATTTCTTAAATTGTTACTTACTATTTATTAAATTGTTACTTACTATTTATTAAATTGTTACTTACTATGTATTAAATTGTTACTTACTATTTATTAAATTGTTACATACTATTTATTAAATTGTTACTTACTATTTATTAAATTGTTACTTACTATTAATTAAATTATTACTTACTATTTATTAAATCGTTACTTACTATTTATCAAATTGTTACTTACTATTTATTAAAATGTTTCTTACTACTAATTAAATTGTTACTATCTATTTATTAAATTGTTACTTACTATTTATTAAATTGTTACTTACTATTTATCAAATGGTTACTTACTATTTATCAAATGGTTACTTACTATTTATCAAATTGTTACTTACTATTTATTAAATTGTTACTTTCTATTTAGTAAATTGTTACTTACTATTTATTAAATTGTTACATACTATTTATTAAATTGTTTCATACTATTTATTAAATTGTTACTTACTATTTATTAAATTGTTACTCACTATTTATTAAATTGTTACTTACTATTTATTAAATTGTTACTTACTATTTATTAAATTGTTACTTACTCTTTATTAAATTGTTACTGTTTATTAAATTGTTACTTACTATTTATTAAATTGTTACTTACTAATTAGTAAATTGTTACTTACTATTTATTAAATTGTTACATACTATTTATTAAATTGTTTCATACTATTTATTAAATTGTTACTTACTATTTATCAAATTGTTACTTACTATTTATTAAATTGTTACTTACTCTTCATTAAATTGTTACTGTTTATTAAATTGTTACTTACTATTTATCAAATTGTTACTTACTATTTATCAAATTGTTACTTACTATTTATCAAATTGTTACTTACTATTTATCAAATTGTTTCTTACTATTTATTAAATTGTTACTTACTACTTATTAAATTGTTACTTACTATGTATTAAATTGTTACTTACTATTTATTAAATTGTTACACACTATTTATTAAATTGTTACTTACTATTTATTAAATTGTTACTTACTATTTATTAAATTGTTACTTACTATTTATTAACTTGTTACTTACTATTTATTAAATTGTTACTTATTATTTATTAAATTGACACTTACTATTTATTAAATTGTTACAAACTATTTATTAAATTGTTACTTACTATTTATTAAATTGTTACTTACTCTTTATTAAATTGTTACTTACTATTTATTAATTGTTACTTACTATTTATCAAATGGTTACTTACTATTTATTAAAATGTTTCTCTCTATTTATTAAATTGTTACTTACTATTTATTAAGTTGTTACTAACTATTAATTAAATTGTTACTATCTATTTATTAAATTGTTACTTGCTATTTATCAAATTGTTACTTACTATTTATTAAATTGTTACTTACTATTTATTAAATTGTTACTTACTATTTATTAAATTATTACTTACTATTTATTAAATTGTTACTTACTATTTATTAAATTGTTACTGTTTATTAAATTGTTACTAACTATTTATCAAATTGTTACTTACTATTTATTAAAATGTTTCTTACTATTTATTAAATTGTTACTTACTATTTATTAAAATGTTTCTTACTATTTATTAAATTGTTACTTACTATTTATTAAGTTGTTTCTTACTATTTATTAAATTGTTACTTACTATTTATTAAATTGTTACTCAATATGTATTAAATTGTTACTTACTATTTATTAAATTGTTACACTCTATTTATTAAATTGTTACTTACTATTTATGAAATTGTTACTCACTATTTATTAAATTGTTACTTACTATTTATTAAATTGTTACTTACTATTTACTAAATTGTTACTTACTATTTATTAAATTATTACTTACTATGTATTAAATTGTTACTTACTATTTATTAAATTGTTACATACTATTTATTAAATTGTTACTTACAATTTATCAAATTGTTACTTACTATTTATCAAATTGTTACTTACTATTTATTAAATTGTTACTTACTATTTATTAAATTGTTACTTACTATTTATTAAATTATTACTTACTATTTATTAAATTGTTACTTACTCTTTATTAAATTGTTACTGTTTATTAAATTGTTACTTACTATTTATCAAATTGTTACTTTCTATTTATCAAATCGTTACTTACTATTTATCAAATTGTTACTTACTATTTATTAAAATGTTTCTTACTATTAATTAAATTGTTACTATCTATTTATTAAATTGTTACTTACTATTTATTAAATTGTTACTTACTATTTATCAAATGGTTACTTACTATTTATCAAATGGTTACTTACTATTTATCAAATTGTTACTTACTATTTATCAAATTGTTACTTACTGTTAATCAAATTGTTACTTACTATTTATTAAATTGTTACTTACTATTTATTAAATTGTTACTTACTATTTATTAAATTGTTACTATTTCTTAAATTGTTACTTACTATTTATTAAATTGTTACTTACTATTTATTAAATTGTTACTTACTATGTATTAAATTGTTACTTACTATTTATTAAATTGTTACATACTATTTATTAAATTGTTACTTACTATTTATTAAATTGTTACTTACTATTTATTAAATTGTTACTAACTATTTATCAAATGGTTACTTACTATTTATCAAATGGTTACTTACTATTTATTAAATGGTTACTTACTATTTATCAAATTGTTACTTACTATTTATCAAATTGTTACTTACTATTTATAAAAATTTACTTACTATTTATCAAATGGTTACTTACTATTTATCAAATGGTTACTTACTATTTATCAAATTGTTACTTACTATTTATCAAATTGTTACTTACTATTTATAAAATTGTTACTTACTATTTATCAAATTGTTTCTTACTATTTATTAAATTGTTACTTACTATTTATTAAATTGTTACTTACTATGTATTAAATTGTTACTTACTATTTATTAAATTGTTACTTACTATTTATTAAATTGTTACTGTTTATTAAATTGTTACTTACTATTTATCAAATTGTTACTTTCTATTTATCAAATCGTTACTTACTATTTATCAAATTGTTACTTACTATTTATTAAAATGTTTCTTACTATTTATTAAATTGTTACTTACTATTTATTAAGTTGTTACTTACTATTAATTAAATTGTTACTATCTATTTATTAAATTGTTACTTACTATTTATTAAATTGTTACTTACTATTTATCAAATGGTTACTTACTATTTATCAAATGGTTACTTACTATATATCAAATTGTTACTTACTATTTATCAAATTGTTACTTACTATTTATCAAATTGTTACTTACTATTTATTAAATTGTTACATACTATTTATTAAATTGTTACTTACTATTTATTAAATTGTTACTTACTATTTATCAAATGGTTACTTACTATTTATCAAATGGTTACTTACTATTTATTAAATGGTTACTTACTATTTATCAAATTGTTACTTACTATTTATCAAATTGTTACTTACTATTTATCAAATTGTTACTTACTATTTATAAAATTGTTACTTACTATTTATCAAATTGTTTCTTACTATTTATTAAATTGTTACTTACTATTTATTAAATTGTTACTTACTATGTATTAAATTGTTACTTACTATTTATTAAATTGTTACACACTATTTATTAAATTGTTACTTACTATTTATGAAATTGTTACTCACTATTTATTAAATTGTTACTTACTATTTATTAAGTTGTTACTAACTATTAATTAAATTGTTACTATCTATTTATTAAATTGTTACTTACTATTTATTAAATTGTTACTTACTATTTATCAAATGGTTACTTACTATTTATCAAATGGTTACTTACTATTTATCAAATTGTTACTTACTATTTATTAAATTGTTACTTACTATTTATTAAATTGTTACTTACTATTTATTAAATTGTTACTTACTATTTATTAAATTGTTACTATTTTTTAAATTGTTACTTACTATTTATTAAATTGTTACTTACTATTTATTAAATTGTTACTTACAATGTATTAAATTGTTACTTACTATTTATTAAATTGTTACATACTATTTATTAAATTGTTACTTACTATTTATTAAATTGTTACTTACTATTTATTAAATTATTACTTACTATTTATTAAATCGTTACTTACTATTTATCAAATTGTTACTTACTATTTATTAAAATGTTTCTTACTATTAATTAAATTGTTACTATCTATTTATTAAATTGTTACTTACTATTTATTAAATTGTTACTTACTATTTATCAAATGGTTACTTACTATTTATCAAATGGTTACTTACTATTTATCAAATTGTTACTTACTATTTATTAAATTGTTACTTTCTATTTAGTAAATTGTTACTTACTATTTATTAAATTGTTACATACTATTTATTAAATTGTTTCATACTATTTATTAAATTGTTACTTACTATTTATTAAATTGTTACTCACTATTTATTAAATTGTTACTTACTATTTATTAAATTGTTACTTACTATTTATTAAATTGTTACTTACTCTTTATTAAATTGTTACTGTTTATTAAATTGTTACTTACTATTTATTAAATTGTTACTTACTATTTATTAAATTATTACTTACTATTTATTAAATCGTTACTTACTATTTATCAAATTGTTACTTACTATTTATTAAAATGTTTCTTACTATTAATTAAATTGTTACTATCTATTTATTAAATTGTTACTTACTATTTATTAAATTGTTACTTACTATTTATCAAATGGTTACTTACTATTTATCAAATGGTTACTTACTATTTATCAAATTGTTACTTACTATTTATTAAATTGTTACTTTCTATTTAGTAAATTGTTACTTACTATTTATTAAATTGTTACATACTATTTATTAAATTGTTTCATACTATTTATTAAATTGTTACTTACTATTTATTAAATTGTTACTCACTATTTATTAAATTGTTACTTACTATTTATTAAATTGTTACTTACTATTTATTAAATTGTTACTTACTCTTTATTAAATTGTTACTGTTTATTAAATTGTTACTTACTATTTATTAAATTGTTACTTACTATTTAGTAAATTGTTACTTACTATTTATTAAATTGTTACATACTATTTATTAAATTGTTTCATACTATTTATTAAATTGTTACTTACTATTTATGAAATTGTTACTCACTATTTATTAAATTGTTACTTACTATTTATTAAATTGTTACTTACTATTTACTAAATTGTTACTTACTATTTATTAAATTGTTACACACTATTTATTAAATTGTTACTTACTATTTATTAAATTGTTACATACTATTTATTAAATTGTTACTTACTATTTATTAAATTGTTACTTACTATTTACTAAATTGTTACTTACTATTTATTAAATTATTACTTACTATGTATTAAATTGTTACTTACTATTTATTAAATTGTTACATACTATTTATTAAATTGTTACTTACAATTTATCAAATTGTTACTTACTATTTATCAAACTGTTACTTACTATTTATTAAATTGTTACTTACTATTTATTAAATTGTTACTTACTATTTATTAAATTATTACTTACTATTTATTAAATTGTTACTTACTATTTATTAAATTGTTACTATTTTTTAAATTGTTACTTACTATTTATTAAATTGTTACTTACTATTTATTAAATTGTTACTTACAATGTATTAAATTGTTACTTACTATTTATTAAATTGTTACATACTATTTATTAAATTGTTACTTACTATTTATTAAATTGTTACTTACTATTTATTAAATTATTACTTACTATTTATTAAATCGTTACTTACTATTTATCAAATTGTTACTTACTATTTATTAAAATGTTTCTTACTATTAATTAAATTGTTACTATCTATTTATTAAATTGTTACTTACTATTTATTAAATTGTTACTTACTATTTATCAAATGGTTACTTACTATTTATCAAATGGTTACTTACTATTTATCAAATTGTTACTTACTATTTATTAAATTGTTACTTTCTATTTAGTAAATTGTTACTTACTATTTATTAAATTGTTACATACTATTTATTAAATTGTTTCATACTATTTATTAAATTGTTACTTACTATTTATTAAATTGTTACTCACTATTTATTAAATTGTTACTTACTATTTATTAAATTGTTACTTACTATTTATTAAATTGTTACTTACTCTTTATTAAATTGTTACTGTTTATTAAATTGTTACTTACTATTTATTAAATTGTTACTTACTATTTATTAAATTATTACTTACTATTTATTAAATCGTTACTTACTATTTATCAAATTGTTACTTACTATTTATTAAAATGTTTCTTACTATTAATTAAATTGTTACTATCTATTTATTAAATTGTTACTTACTATTTATTAAATTGTTACTTACTATTTATCAAATGGTTACTTACTATTTATCAAATGGTTACTTACTATTTATCAAATTGTTACTTACTATTTATTAAATTGTTACTTTCTATTTAGTAAATTGTTACTTACTATTTATTAAATTGTTACATACTATTTATTAAATTGTTTCATACTATTTATTAAATTGTTACTTACTATTTATTAAATTGTTACTCACTATTTATTAAATTGTTACTTACTATTTATTAAATTGTTACTTACTATTTATTAAATTGTTACTTACTCTTTATTAAATTGTTACTGTTTATTAAATTGTTACTTACTATTTATTAAATTGTTACTTACTATTTAGTAAATTGTTACTTACTATTTATTAAATTGTTACATACTATTTATTAAATTGTTTCATACTATTTATTAAATTGTTACTTACTATTTATGAAATTGTTACTCACTATTTATTAAATTGTTACTTACTATTTATTAAATTGTTACTTACTATTTACTAAATTGTTACTTACTATTTATTAAATTGTTACACACTATTTATTAAATTGTTACTTACTATTTATTAAATTGTTACATACTATTTATTAAATTGTTACTTACTATTTATTAAATTGTTACTTACTATTTACTAAATTGTTACTTACTATTTATTAAATTATTACTTACTATGTATTAAATTGTTACTTACTATTTATTAAATTGTTACATACTATTTATTAAATTGTTACTTACAATTTATCAAATTGTTACTTACTATTTATCAAACTGTTACTTACTATTTATTAAATTGTTACTTACTATTTATTAAATTGTTACTTACTATTTATTAAATTATTACTTACTATTTATCAAATTGTTTCTTACTATTTATTAAATTGTTACTTACTATTTATTAAATTGTTACTCAATATGTATTAAATTGTTACTTACTATTTATTAAATTGTTACACACTATTTATTAAATTGTTACTTACTATTTATGAAATTGTTACTCACTATTTATTAAATTGTCACTTACTATTTATTAAATTGTTACTTACTATTTAGTAAATTGTTACTTACTATTTATTAAATTGTTACATACTATTTATTAAATTGTTTCATACTATTTATTAAATTGTTACCTACTATTTATTAAATTGTTACTCACTATTTATTAAATTGTTACTTACTATTTATTAAATTGTTACTTACTATTTATTAAATTGTTACTTACTCTTTATTAAATTGTTACTTACTATTTATTAAATTGTTACTTACTCTTTATTAAATTGTTACTGATTATTAAATTGTTACTTACTATTTATTAAATTGTTACTTACTATTTAGTAAATTGTTACTTACTATTTATTAAATTGTTACATACTATTTATTAAATTGTTTCATACTATTTATTAAATTGTTACTTACTATTTACTAAATTGTTACTTACTATTTATTAAATTATTACTTACTATGTATTAAATTGTTACTTACTATTTACTAAATTGTTACATACTATTTATTAAATTGTTACTTACTATTTATTAAATTGTTACTTACAATTTATTAAATTGTTACTTGCTATTTATCAAATTGTTACTTACTATTTATTAAATTGTTACTTACTATTTATTAAATTGTTACTTACTATTTATTAAATTATTACTTACTATTTATTAAATTGTTACTTTCTATTTATTAAATTGTTACTGTTTATTAAATTGTTGCTAACTATTTATCAAATTGTTACTTTCTATTTATCAAATCGTTACTTACTATTTATCAAATTGTTACTTACTATTTATTAAAATGTTTCTTACTATTTATTAAATTGTTACTTACTATTTATTAAGTTGTTACTTACTATTAATTAAATTGTTACTATCTATTTATTAAATTGTTACTTACTATTTATTAAATTGTTACTTACTATTTATCAAATGGTTACTTACTATTTATCAAATGGTTACTTACTATTTATCAAATTGTTACTTACTATTTATCAAATTGTTACTTACTATTTATCAAATTGTTACTTACTATTTATTAAATTGTTACATACTATTTATTAAATTGTTACTTACTATTTATTAAATTGTTACTAACTATTTATCAAATGGTTACTTACTATTTATCAAATGGTTACTTACTATTTATCAAATGGTTACTTACTATTTATCAAATTGTTACTTACTATTTATCAAATTGTTACTTACTATTTATCAAATTGTTTCTTACTATTTATTAAATTGTTACTTACTATTTATTAAATTGTTACTCAATATGTATTAAATTGTTACTTACTATTTATTAAATTGTTACACACTATTTATTAAATTGTTACTTACTATTTATGAAATTGTTACTCACTATTTATTAAATTGTTTCTTACTATTTATTAAATTGTTACTTACTATTTACTAAATTGTTACTTACTATTTATTAAATTATTACTTACTATGTATTAAATTGTTACTTACTATTTATTAAATTGTTACATACTATTTATTAAATTGTTACTTACAATTTATCAAATTGTTACTTACTATTTATCAAATTGTTACTTACTATTTATTAAATTGTTACTTACTATTTATTAAATTGTTACTTACTATTTATTAAATTATTACTTACTATTTATTAAATTGTTACTTACTCTTTATTAAATTGTTACTGTTTATTAAATTGTTACTTACTATTTATCAAATTGTTACTTTCTATTTATCAAATCGTTACTTACTATTTATCAAATTGTTACTTACTATTTATTAAAATGTTTCTTACTATTAATTAAATTGTTACTATCTATTTATTAAATTGTTACTTACTATTTATTAAATTGTTACTTACTATCTATCAAATGGTTACTTACTATTTATCAAATGGTTACTTACTATTTATCAAATTGTTACTTACTATTTATCAAATTGATACTTACTGTTAATCAAATTGTTACTTACTATTTATTAAATTGTTACTTACTATTTATTAAATTGTTACTTACTATTTATTAAATTGTTACTTACTATTTATTAAATTGTTACTATTTTTTAAATTGTTACTTACTATTTATTAAATTGTTACTTACTATTTATTAAATTGTAACTTACTATGTATTAAATTGTTACTTACTATTTATTAAATTGTTACATACTATTTATTAAATTGTTACTTACTATTTATTAAATTGTTACTTACTATTTATTAAATTATTACTTACTATTTATTAAATCGTTACTTACTATTTATCAAATTGTTACTTACTATTTATTAAATTGTTACTTTCTATTTAGTAAATTGTTACTTACTATTTATTAAATTGTTACATACTATTTATTAAATTGTTTCATACTATTTATTAAATTGTTACTTACTATTTATTAAATTGTTACTCACTATTTATTAAATTGTTACTTACTATTTATTAAATTGTTACTTACTATTTATTAAATTGTTACTTACTCTTTATTAAATTGTTACTGTTTATTAAATTGTTACATACTATTTATTAAATTGTTACTTACTATTTAGTAAATTGTTACTTACTATTTATTAAATTGTTACATACTATTTATTAAATTGTTTCATACTATTTATTAAATTGTTACTTACTATTTATTAAATTGTTACTCACTATTTATTAAATTGTTACTTACTATTTATTAAATTGTTACTTACTATTTATCAAATTGTTACTTACTATTTATTAAATTGTTACATACTATTTATTAAATTGTTACTTACTATTTATTAAATTGTTACTAACTATTTATCAAATGGTTACTTACTATTTATCAAATGGTTACTTACTATTTATCAAATGGTTACTTACTATTTATCAAATTGTTACTTACTATTTATCAAATTGTTACTTACTATTTATCAAATTGTTTCTTACTATTTATTAAATTGTTACTTACTATTTATTAAATTGTTACTCAATATGTATTAAATTGTTACTTACTATTTATTAAATTGTTACTTACTATTTATTAAATTGTTACTTACTATTTACTAAATTGTTACTTACTATTTATTAAATTATTACTTACTATGTATTAAATTGTTACTTACTATTTATTAAATTGTTACATACTATTTATTAAATTGTTACTTACAATTTATCAAATTGTTACTTACTATTTATCAAACTGTTACTTACTATTTATTAAATTGTTACTTACTATTTATTAAATTGTTACTGATTATTAAATTGTTACTTACTATTTATTAAATTGTTACTTACTATTTAGTAAATTGTTACTTACTATTTAGTAAATTGTTACTTACTATTTATTAAATTGTTACATACTATTTATTAAATTGTTTCATACTATTTATTAAATTGTTACTTACTATTTATTAAATTGTTACTCACTATTTATTAAATTGTTACTTACTATTTATTAAATTGTTACTTACTATTTACTAAATTGTTACTTACTATTTATTAAATTATTACTTACTATGTATTAAATTGTTACTTACTACTTATTAAATTGTTACATACTATTTATTAAATTGTTACTTACAATTTATTAAATTGTTACTTGCTATTTATCAAATTGTTACTTACTATTTATTAAATTGTTACTTACTATTTATTAAATTGTTACTTGCTATTTATCAAATTGTTACTTACTATTTATTAAATTGTTACTTACTATTTATTAAATTGTTACTTTCTATTTATTAAATTATTACTTACTATTTATTAAATTGTTACTTACTATTTATTAAATTGTTACTGTTTATTAAATTGTTACTAACTATTTATCAAATTGTTACTTACTATTTAATAAAATGTTTCTTACTATTTATTAAATTGTTACTTACTATTTATTAAAATGTTTCTTACTATTTATTAAATTGTTACTTACTATTTATTAAGTTGTTACTTACTATTAATTAAATTGTTACTATCTATTTATTAAATTGTTACTTACTATTTATTAAATTGTTACTTACTATTTATCAAATGGTTACTTACTATTTATCAAATGGTTACTTACTATTTATCAAATTGTTACTTACTATTTATCAAATTGTTACTTACTATTTATCAAATTGTTACTTACTATTTATTAAATTGTTACATACTATTTATTAAATTGTTACTTACTATTTATTAAATTGTTACTAACTATTTATCAAATGGTTACTTACTATTTATCAAATGGTTACTTACTATTTATCAAATGGTTACTTACTATTTATCAAATTGTTACATACTATTTATCAAATTGTTTCTTACTGTTTATTAAATTGTTACTTACTATTTATCAAATTGTTACTTTCTATTTATCAAATCGTTACTTACTATTTATCAAATTGTTACTTACTATTTATTAAAATGTTTCTTACTATTAATTAAATTGTTACTATCTATTTATTAAATTGTTACTTACTATTTATTAAATTGTTACTTACTATTTATCAAATGGTTACTTACTATTTATCAAATGGATACTTACTATTTATCAAATTGTTACTTACTATTTATCAAATTGTTACTTACTGTTAATCAAATTGTTACTTACTATTTATTAAATTGTTACTTACTATTTATTAAATTGTTACTTACTATTTATTAAATTGTTACTATTTCTTAAATTGTTACTTACTATTTATTAAATTGTTACTTACTATTTATTAAATTGTTACTTACTATGTATTAAATTGTTACTTACTATTTATTAAATTGTTACATACTATTTATTAAATTGTTACTTACTATTTATTAAATTGTTACTTACTATTTATTAAATTATTACTTACTATTTATTAAATCGTTACTTACTATTTATCAAATTGTTACTTACTATTTATTAAAATGTTTCTTACTATTAATTAAATTGTTACTATCTATTTATTAAATTGTTACTTACTATTTATTAAATTGTTACTTACTATTTATCAAATGGTTACTTACTATATATCAAATGGTTACTTACTATTTATCAAATTGTTACTTACTATTTATTAAATTGTTACTTTCTATTTAGTAAATTGTTACTTACTATTTATTAAATTGTTACATACTATTTATTAAATTGTTTCATACTATTTATTAAATTGTTACTTACTATTTATTAAATTGTTACTCACTATTTATTAAATTGTTACTTACTATTTATTAAATTGTTACTTACTATTTATTAAATTGTTACTTATTCTTTATTAAATTGTTACTGTTTATTAAATTGTTACTTACTATTTATTAAATTGTTACTTACTAATTAGTAAATTGTTACTTACTATTTATTAAATTGTTACATACTATTTATTAAATTGTTTCATACTATTTATTAAATTGTTACTTACTATTTATTAAATTGTTACTCACTATTTATTAAATTGTTACTTACTATTTATTAAATTGTTACTTACTATTTACTAAATTGTTACTTACTATTTATTAAATTATTACTTACTATATATTAAATTGTTACTTACTATTTATTAAATTGTTACATACTATTTATTAAATTGTTACTTACAATTTATCAAATTGTTACTTACTATTTATCAAATTGTTACTTACTATTTATTAAATTGTTACTTACTATTTATTATATTGTTACTTACTATTTATTAAATTATTACTTACTATTTATTAAATTGTTACTTACTATTTATTAAATTGTTAGTGTTTATTAAATTGTTACTTACTATTTATCAAATTGTTACTTTCTATTTATCAAATCGTTACTTACTATTTATCAAATTGTTACTTACTATTTATTAAAATGTTTCTTACTATTTATTAAATTGTTACTTACTATTTATTAAGCTGTTACTTACTATTAATTAAATTGTTACTATCTATTTATTAAATTGTTACTTACTATTTATTAAATTGTTACTTACTATTTATCAAATGGTTACTTACTATTTATCAAATGGTTACTTACTCTTTATCAAATTGTTACTTACTATTTATCAAATTGTTACTTACTATTTATCAAATTGTTTCTTACTATTTATTAAATTGTTACTTACTATTTATTAAATTGTTACTTACTATGTATTAACTTGTTACTTACTATTTATTAAATTGTTACACACTATTTATTAAATTGTTACTTACTATTTATGAAATTGTTACTCACTATTTATTAAATTGTTACTTACTATTTATTAAATTGTTACTTACTATTTACTAAATTGTTACTTACTATTTATTAAATTATTACTTATTATGTATTAAATTGTTACTTACTATTTATTAAATTGTTACATACTATTTATTAAATTGTTACTTACAATTTATCAAATTGTTACTTACTATTTATCAAATTGTTACTTACTATTTATTAAATTGTTACTTACTATTTATTAAATTGTTACTTACTATTTATTAAATTATTACTTACTATTTATTAAATTGTTACTTACTCTTCATTAAATTGTTACTTACTATTTATTAAATTATTACTTACTATATATTAAATTGTTACTTACTATTTATTAAATTGTTACATACTATTTATTAAATTGTTACTTACAATTTATCAAATTGTTACTTACTATTTATCAAATTGTTACTTACTATTTATTAAATTGTTACTTACTATTTATTATATTGTTACTTACTATTTATTAAATTATTACTTACTATTTATTAAATTGTTACTTACTATTTATTAAATTGTTAGTGTTTATTAAATTGTTACTTACTATTTATCAAATTGTTACTTTCTATTTATCAAATCGTTACTTACTATTTATCAAATTGTTACTTACTATTTATTAAAATGTTTCTTACTATTTATTAAATTGTTACTTACTATTTATTAAGCTGTTACTTACTATTAATTAAATTGTTACTATCTATTTATTAAATTGTTACTTACTATTTATTAAATTGTTACTTACTATTTATCAAATGGTTACTTACTATTTATCAAATGGTTACTTACTCTTTATCAAATTGTTACTTACTATTTATCAAATTGTTACTTACTATTTATCAAATTGTTACTTACTATTTATCAAATTGTTTCTTACTATTTATTAAATTGTTACTTACTATTTATTAAATTGTTACTTACTATGTATTAACTTGTTACTTACTATTTATTAAATTGTTACACACTATTTATTAAATTGTTACTTACTATTTATGAAATTGTTACTCACTATTTATTAAATTGTTACTTACTATTTATTAAATTGTTACTTACTATTTACTAAATTGTTACTTACTATTTATTAAATTATTACTTATTATGTATTAAATTGTTACTTACTATTTATTAAATTGTTACATACTATTTATTAAATTGTTACTTACAATTTATCAAATTGTTACTTACTATTTATCAAATTGTTACTTACTATTTATTAAATTGTTACTTACTATTTATTAAATTGTTACTTACTATTTATTAAATTATTTCTTACTATTTATTAAATTGTTACTTACTCTTCATTAAATTGTTACTTACTATTTATTAAATTGTTACTTACTATTTATTAAATTGTTACTTATTATTTATTAAATTGACACTTACTATTTATTAAATTGTTACAAACTATTTATTAAATTGTTACTTACTATTTATTAAATTGTTACTTACTCTTTATTAAATTGTTACTTACTATTTATTAATTGTTACTTACTATTTATCAAATGGTTACTTACTATTTATCAAATGGTTACTTACTATTTATCAAATGGTTACTTACTATTTATCAAATTGTTACTTACTATTTATCAAATTGTTACTTACTATTTATTAAATTGTTACATACTATTTATTAAATTGTTACTTACTATTTATTAAATTGTTACTCACTATTTATTAAATTGTTACTTACTATTTATTAAATTGTTACTTACTATTTATTAAATTGTTACTTACTATTTATTAAATTATTACTTACTATTTATTAAATTGTTACTTACTCTTTATTAAATTGTTACTGTTTATTAAATTGTTACTTACTATTTATCAAATTGTTACTTTCTATTTATCAAATCGTTACTTACTATTTATCAAATTGTTACTTACTATTTATTAAAATGTTTCTTACTATTAATTAAATTGTTACTATCTATTTATTAAATTGTTACTTACTATTTATTAAATTGTTACTTACTATCTATCAAATGGTTACTTACTATTTATCAAATGGTTACTTACTATTTATCAAATTGTTACTTACTATTTATCAAATTGATACTTACTGTTAATCAAATTGTTACTTACTATTTATTAAATTGTTACTTACTATTTATTAAATTGTTACTTACTATTTATTAAATTGTTACTTACTATTTATTAAATTGTTACTATTTTTTAAATTGTTACTTACTATTTATTAAATTGTTACTTACTATTTATTAAATTGTAACTTACTATGTATTAAATTGTTACTTACTATTTATTAAATTGTTACATACTATTTATTAAATTGTTACTTACTATTTATTAAATTGTTACTTACTATTTATTAAATTATTACTTACTATTTATTAAATCGTTACTTACTATTTATCAAATTGTTACTTACTATTTATTAAATTGTTACTTTCTATTTAGTAAATTGTTACTTACTATTTATTAAATTGTTACATACTATTTATTAAATTGTTTCATACTATTTATTAAATTGTTACTTACTATTTATTAAATTGTTACTCACTATTTATTAAATTGTTACTTACTATTTATTAAATTGTTACTTACTATTTATTAAATTGTTACTTACTCTTTATTAAATTGTTACTGTTTATTAAATTGTTACATACTATTTATTAAATTGTTACTTACTATTTAGTAAATTGTTACTTACTATTTATTAAATTGTTACATACTATTTATTAAATTGTTTCATACTATTTATTAAATTGTTACTTACTATTTATTAAATTGTTACTCACTATTTATTAAATTGTTACTTACTATTTATTAAATTGTTACTTACTATTTATCAAATTGTTACTTACTATTTATTAAATTGTTACATACTATTTATTAAATTGTTACTTACTATTTATTAAATTGTTACTAACTATTTATCAAATGGTTACTTACTATTTATCAAATGGTTACTTACTATTTATCAAATGGTTACTTACTATTTATCAAATTGTTACTTACTATTTATCAAATTGTTACTTACTATTTATCAAATTGTTTCTTACTATTTATTAAATTGTTACTTACTATTTATTAAATTGTTACTCAATATGTATTAAATTGTTACTTACTATTTATTAAATTGTTACTTACTATTTATTAAATTGTTACTTACTATTTACTAAATTGTTACTTACTATTTATTAAATTATTACTTACTATGTATTAAATTGTTACTTACTATTTATTAAATTGTTACATACTATTTATTAAATTGTTACTTACAATTTATCAAATTGTTACTTACTATTTATCAAACTGTTACTTACTATTTATTAAATTGTTACTTACTATTTATTAAATTGTTACTGATTATTAAATTGTTACTTACTATTTATTAAATTGTTACTTACTATTTAGTAAATTGTTACTTACTATTTAGTAAATTGTTACTTACTATTTATTAAATTGTTACATACTATTTATTAAATTGTTTCATACTATTTATTAAATTGTTACTTACTATTTATTAAATTGTTACTCACTATTTATTAAATTGTTACTTACTATTTATTAAATTGTTACTTACTATTTACTAAATTGTTACTTACTATTTATTAAATTATTACTTACTATGTATTAAATTGTTACTTACTACTTATTAAATTGTTACATACTATTTATTAAATTGTTACTTACAATTTATTAAATTGTTACTTGCTATTTATCAAATTGTTACTTACTATTTATTAAATTGTTACTTACTATTTATTAAATTGTTACTTGCTATTTATCAAATTGTTACTTACTATTTATTAAATTGTTACTTACTATTTATTAAATTGTTACTTACTATTTATTAAATTATTACTTACTATTTATTAAATTGTTACTTACTATTTATTAAATTGTTACTGTTTATTAAATTGTTACTAACTATTTATCAAATTGTTACTTACTATTTAATAAAATGTTTCTTACTATTTATTAAATTGTTACTTACTATTTATTAAAATGTTTCTTACTATTTATTAAATTGTTACTTACTATTTATTAAGTTGTTACTTACTATTAATTAAATTGTTACTATCTATTTATTAAATTGTTACTTACTATTTATTAAATTGTTACTTACTATTTATCAAATGGTTACTTACTATTTATCAAATGGTTACTTACTATTTATCAAATTGTTACTTACTATTTATCAAATTGTTACTTACTATTTATCAAATTGTTACTTACTATTTATTAAATTGTTACATACTATTTATTAAATTGTTACTTACTATTTATTAAATTGTTACTAACTATTTATCAAATGGTTACTTACTATTTATCAAATGGTTACTTACTATTTATCAAATGGTTACTTACTATTTATCAAATTGTTACATACTATTTATCAAATTGTTTCTTACTGTTTATTAAATTGTTACTTACTATTTATCAAATTGTTACTTTCTATTTATCAAATCGTTACTTACTATTTATCAAATTGTTACTTACTATTTATTAAAATGTTTCTTACTATTAATTAAATTGTTACTATCTATTTATTAAATTGTTACTTACTATTTATTAAATTGTTACTTACTATTTATCAAATGGTTACTTACTATTTATCAAATGGATACTTACTATTTATCAAATTGTTACTTACTATTTATCAAATTGTTACTTACTGTTAATCAAATTGTTACTTACTATTTATTAAATTGTTACTTACTATTTATTAAATTGTTACTTACTATTTATTAAATTGTTACTATTTCTTAAATTGTTACTTACTATTTATTAAATTGTTACTTACTATTTATTAAATTGTTACTTACTATGTATTAAATTGTTACTTACTATTTATTAAATTGTTACATACTATTTATTAAATTGTTACTTACTATTTATTAAATTGTTACTTACTATTTATTAAATTATTACTTACTATTTATTAAATCGTTACTTACTATTTATCAAATTGTTACTTACTATTTATTAAAATGTTTCTTACTATTAATTAAATTGTTACTATCTATTTATTAAATTGTTACTTACTATTTATTAAATTGTTACTTACTATTTATCAAATGGTTACTTACTATATATCAAATGGTTACTTACTATTTATCAAATTGTTACTTACTATTTATTAAATTGTTACTTTCTATTTAGTAAATTGTTACTTACTATTTATTAAATTGTTACATACTATTTATTAAATTGTTTCATACTATTTATTAAATTGTTACTTACTATTTATTAAATTGTTACTCACTATTTATTAAATTGTTACTTACTATTTATTAAATTGTTACTTACTATTTATTAAATTGTTACTTATTCTTTATTAAATTGTTACTGTTTATTAAATTGTTACTTACTATTTATTAAATTGTTACTTACTAATTAGTAAATTGTTACTTACTATTTATTAAATTGTTACATACTATTTATTAAATTGTTTCATACTATTTATTAAATTGTTACTTACTATTTATTAAATTGTTACTCACTATTTATTAAATTGTTACTTACTATTTATTAAATTGTTACTTACTATTTACTAAATTGTTACTTACTATTTATTAAATTATTACTTACTATATATTAAATTGTTACTTACTATTTATTAAATTGTTACATACTATTTATTAAATTGTTACTTACAATTTATCAAATTGTTACTTACTATTTATCAAATTGTTACTTACTATTTATTAAATTGTTACTTACTATTTATTATATTGTTACTTACTATTTATTAAATTATTACTTACTATTTATTAAATTGTTACTTACTATTTATTAAATTGTTAGTGTTTATTAAATTGTTACTTACTATTTATCAAATTGTTACTTTCTATTTATCAAATCGTTACTTACTATTTATCAAATTGTTACTTACTATTTATTAAAATGTTTCTTACTATTTATTAAATTGTTACTTACTATTTATTAAGCTGTTACTTACTATTAATTAAATTGTTACTATCTATTTATTAAATTGTTACTTACTATTTATTAAATTGTTACTTACTATTTATCAAATGGTTACTTACTATTTATCAAATGGTTACTTACTCTTTATCAAATTGTTACTTACTATTTATCAAATTGTTACTTACTATTTATCAAATTGTTTCTTACTATTTATTAAATTGTTACTTACTATTTATTAAATTGTTACTTACTATGTATTAACTTGTTACTTACTATTTATTAAATTGTTACACACTATTTATTAAATTGTTACTTACTATTTATGAAATTGTTACTCACTATTTATTAAATTGTTACTTACTATTTATTAAATTGTTACTTACTATTTACTAAATTGTTACTTACTATTTATTAAATTATTACTTATTATGTATTAAATTGTTACTTACTATTTATTAAATTGTTACATACTATTTATTAAATTGTTACTTACAATTTATCAAATTGTTACTTACTATTTATCAAATTGTTACTTACTATTTATTAAATTGTTACTTACTATTTATTAAATTGTTACTTACTATTTATTAAATTATTACTTACTATTTATTAAATTGTTACTTACTCTTCATTAAATTGTTACTTACTATTTATTAAATTATTACTTACTATATATTAAATTGTTACTTACTATTTATTAAATTGTTACATACTATTTATTAAATTGTTACTTACAATTTATCAAATTGTTACTTACTATTTATCAAATTGTTACTTACTATTTATTAAATTGTTACTTACTATTTATTATATTGTTACTTACTATTTATTAAATTATTACTTACTATTTATTAAATTGTTACTTACTATTTATTAAATTGTTAGTGTTTATTAAATTGTTACTTACTATTTATCAAATTGTTACTTTCTATTTATCAAATCGTTACTTACTATTTATCAAATTGTTACTTACTATTTATTAAAATGTTTCTTACTATTTATTAAATTGTTACTTACTATTTATTAAGCTGTTACTTACTATTAATTAAATTGTTACTATCTATTTATTAAATTGTTACTTACTATTTATTAAATTGTTACTTACTATTTATCAAATGGTTACTTACTATTTATCAAATGGTTACTTACTCTTTATCAAATTGTTACTTACTATTTATCAAATTGTTACTTACTATTTATCAAATTGTTACTTACTATTTATCAAATTGTTTCTTACTATTTATTAAATTGTTACTTACTATTTATTAAATTGTTACTTACTATGTATTAACTTGTTACTTACTATTTATTAAATTGTTACACACTATTTATTAAATTGTTACTTACTATTTATGAAATTGTTACTCACTATTTATTAAATTGTTACTTACTATTTATTAAATTGTTACTTACTATTTACTAAATTGTTACTTACTATTTATTAAATTATTACTTATTATGTATTAAATTGTTACTTACTATTTATTAAATTGTTACATACTATTTATTAAATTGTTACTTACAATTTATCAAATTGTTACTTACTATTTATCAAATTGTTACTGACTATTTATTAAATTGTTACTTACTATTTATTAAATTGTTACTTACTATTTATTAAATTATTTCTTACTATTTATTAAATTGTTACTTACTCTTCATTAAATTGTTACTTACTATTTATTAAATTGTTACTTACTATTTATTAAATTGTTACTTATTATTTATTAAATTGACACTTACTATTTATTAAATTGTTACAAACTATTTATTAAATTGTTACTTACTATTTATTAAATTGTTACTTACTCTTTATTAAATTGTTACTTACTATTTATTAATTGTTACTTACTATTTATCAAATGGTTACTTACTATTTATCAAATGGTTACTTACTATTTATCAAATGGTTACTTACTATTTATCAAATTGTTACTTACTATTTATCAAATTGTTACTTACTATTTATTAAATTGTTACATACTATTTATTAAATTGTTACTTACTATTTATTAAATTGTTACTCACTATTTATTAAATTGTTACTTACTATTTATTAAATTGTTACTTACTATTTATTAAATTGTTACTTACTCTTTATTAAATTGTTACTGTTTATTAAATTGTTACTTACTATTTATTAAATTGTTACTTACTATTTAGTAAATTGTTACATACTATTTATTAAATTGTTACATACTATTTATTAAATTGTTTCATACTATTTATTAAATTGTTACTTACTATTTATTAAATTGTTACTCACTATTTATTAAATTGTTACTTACTATTTATTAAATTGTTACTTATTATGTATTAAATTGTTACTTACTATTTATTAAATTGTTACATACTATTTATTAAATTGTTACTTACAATTTATCAAATTGTTACTTACTATTTATCAAATTGTTACTTACTATTTATTAAATTGTTACTTACTATTTATCAAATTGTTACTTACTATTTATCAAATTGTTTCTTACTATTTATTAAATAGTTACTTACTACTTATTAAATTGTTACTTACTATGTATTAAATTGTTACTTACTATTTATTAAATTGTTACACACTATTTATTAAATTGTTACTTACTATTTATTAAATTGTTACTTACTATTTATTAAATTGTTACTTATTATTTATTAAATTGACACTTACTATTTATTAAATTGTTACAAACTATTTATTAAATTGTTACTTACTATTTATTAAATTGTTACTTACTCTTTATTAAATTGTTACTTACTATTTATTAATTGTTACTTACTATTTATCAAATGGTTACTTACTATTTATCAAATGGTTACTTACTATTTATCAAATGGTTACTTACTATTTATCAAATGGTTACTTACTATTTATCAAATTGTTACTTACTATTTATCAAATTGATACTTACTATTTATTAAATTGTTACTTACTCTTCATTAAATTGTTACTGTTTATTAAATTGTTACTTACTATTTATCAAATTGTTACTCTCTATTTATCAAATCGTTACTTACTATTTATCAAATTGTTACTTACTATTTATTAAAATGTTTCTTACTATTTATTAAATTGTTACTTACTATTTATTAAGTTGTTACTAACTATTAATTAAATTGTTACTATCTATTTATTAAATTGTTACTTACTATTTATTAAATTGTTACTTACTATTTATCAAATGGTTACTTACTATTTATCAAATGGTTACTTACTATTTATCAAATTGTTACTTACTATTTATCAAATTGTTACTTACTATTTATTAAATTGTTACTTACTATTTATTAAATTGTTACTTACTATTTATTAAGTTGTTACTTACTATTAATTAAATTGTTACTATCTATTTATCAAATTGTTACTTACTATTTATTAAATTGTTACATACTATTTATTAAATTGTTACTTACTATTTATTAAATTGTTACTTACTATTTATTAAATTGTTACTTACTATGTATTAAATTGTTACTTACTATTTATTAAATTGTTACACACTATTTATTAAATTGTTACTTACTATTTATGAAATTGTTACTCACTATTTATTAAATTGTTACTTACTATTTATTAAGTTGTTACTAACTATTAATTAAATTGTTACTATCTATTTATTAAATTGTTACTTACTATTTATTAAATTGTTACTTACTATTTATCAAATGGTTACTTACTATTTATCAAATGGTTACTTACTATTTATCAAATGGTAACTTACTATTTATCAAATTGTTACTTACTATTTATCAAATTGTTACTTACTATTTATCAAATTGTTACTTACTATTTATTAAATTGTTACATACTATTTATTAAATTGTTACTTACTATTTATTAAATTGTTACTCACTATTTATTAAATTGTTACTTACTATTTATTAAATTGTTACTTACTATTTATTAAATTGTTACTTACTCTTTATTAAATTGTTACTGTTTATTAAATTGTTACTTACTATTTATTAAATTGTTACTTACTATTTAGTAAATTGTTACTTACTATTTATTAAATTGTTACATACTATTTATTAAATTGTTTCATACTATTTATTAAATTGTTACTTACTATTTATTAAATTGTTACTCACTATTTATTAAATTGTTACTTACTATTTATTAAATTGTTACTTATTATGTATTAAATTGTTACTTACTATTTATTAAATTGTTACATACTATTTATTAAATTGTTACTTACAATTTATCAAATTGTTACTTACTATTTATCAAATTGTTACTTACTATTTATTAAATTGTTACTTACTATTTATCAAATTGTTACTTACTATTTATCAAATTGTTTCTTACTATTTATTAAATAGTTACTTACTACTTATTAAATTGTTACTTACTATGTATTAAATTGTTACTTACTATTTATTAAATTGTTACACACTATTTATTAAATTGTTACTTACTATTTATTAAATTGTTACTTACTATTTATTAAATTGTTACTTACTATTTATTAAATTGTTACTTACTATTTATTAAATTGTTACTTATTATTTATTAAATTGACACTTACTATTTATTAAATTGTTACAAACTATTTATTAAATTGTTACTTACTATTTATTAAATTGTTACTTACTCTTTATTCAATTGTTACTTACTATTTATTAATTGTTACTTACTATTTATCAAATGGTTACTTACTATTTATCAAATGGTTACTTACTATTTATCAAATGGTTACTTACTATTTATCAAATTGTTACTTACTATTTATCAAATTGATACTTACTATTTATTAAATTGTTACTTACTCTTCATTAAATTGTTACTGTTTATTAAATTGTTACTTACTATTTATCAAATTGTTACTCTCTATTTATCAAATCGTTACTTACTATTTATCAAATTGTTACTTACTATGTATTAAAATGTTTCTTACTATTTATTAAATTGTTACTTACTATTTATTAAGTTGTTACTAACTATTAATTAAATTGTTACTATCTATTTATTAAATTGTTACTTACTATTTATTAAATTGTTACTTACTATTTATCAAATGGTTACTTACTATTTATCAAATGGTTACTTACTATTTATCAAATTGTTACTTACTATTTATCAAATTGTTACTTACTATTTATTAAATTGTTACTTACTATTTATTAAATTGTTACTGTTTATTAAATTGTTACTTACTATTTATCAAATTGTTACTCTCTATTAATTAAATTGTTACTATCTATTTATCAAATTGTTACTTACTATTTATTAAATTGTTACATACTATTTATTAAATTGTTACTTACTATTTATTAAATTGTTACTTACTATTTATTAAATTGTTACTTACTATGTATTAAATTGTTACTTACTATTTATTAAATTGTTACACACTATTTATTAAATTGTTACTTACTATTTATCAAATTGTTACTCACTATTTATTAAATTGTTACTTACTATTTATTAAGTTGTTACTAACTATTAATTATATTGTTACTATCTATTTATTAAATTGTTACTTACTATTTATTAAATTGTTACTTACTATTTATCAAATGGTTACTTACTATTTATCAAATGGTTACTTACTATTTATTAAATTGTTACTTACTATTTATTAAGTTGTTACTAACTATTAATTAAATTGTTACTATCTATTTATTAAATTGTTACTTACTATTTATTAAATTGTTACTTACTATTTATCAAATGGTTACTTACTATTTATCAAATGGTTACTTACTATTTATCAAATTGTTACTTACTATTTATTAAACTGTTACTTATTATTTATTAAATTGACACTTACTATTTATTAAATTGTTACAAACTATTTATTAAATTGTTACTTACTATTTATTAAATTGTTACTTACTATTTATTAAATTGTTACTTACTATGTATTAAATTGTTACTTACTATTTATTAAATTGTTACACACTATTTATTAAATTGTTACTTACTATTTATCAAATTGTTACTTACTATTTATCAAATTGTTACTTACTATTTATCAAATTGTTACTTACTATTTATCAAATTGTTACTTACTATTTATCAAATTGTTTCTTACTATTTATTAAATTGTTACTTACTACTTATTAAATTGTTACTTACTATGTATTAAATTGTTACTTACTATTTATTAAATTGTTACGCACTATTTATTAAATTGTTACTTACTATTTATTAAATTGTTACTTACTATTTATTAAATTGTTACTTACTATTTATTAAATTGTTACTTACTATTTATTAAATTGTTACTTATTATTTATTAAATTGACACTTACTATTTATTAAATTGTTACAAACTATTTATTAAATTGTTACTTACTATTTATTAAATTGTTACTTACTCTTTATTAAATTGTTACTTACTATTTATTAATTGTTACTTACTATTTATCAAATGGTTACTTACTATTTATCAAATGGTTACTTACTATTTATCAAATGGTTACTTACTATTTATCAAATTGTTACTTACTATTTATCAAATTGTTACTTACTATTTATCAAATTGTGACTTACTATTTATCAAATTGTTACTTACTATTTATTATATTGTTACTTACTATTTATTAAATTATTACTTACTATTTATTAAATTGTTACTTATTATTTATTAAATTATTACTTACTATTTATCAAATTGTTTCTTACTATTTATTAAATTGTTACTTACTATTTATTAAATTGTTACTCAATATGTATTAAATTGTTACTTACTATTTATTAAATTGTTACACACTATTTATTAAATTGTTACTTACTATTTATGAAATTGTTACTCACTATTTATTAAATTGTCACTTACTATTTAATAAATTGTTACTTACTATTTAGTAAATTGTTACTTACTATTTATTAAATTGTTACATACTATTTATTAAATTGTTTCATACTATTTATTAAATTGTTACCTACTATTTATTAAATTGTTACTCACTATTTATTAAATTGTTACTTACTATTTATTAAATTGTTACTTACTATTTATTAAAATGTTTCTTACTATTAATTAAATTGTACTATCTATTTATTAAATTGTTACTTACTATTTATTAAATTGTTACTTACTATTTATCAAATGGTTACTTACTATTTATCAAATGGTTACTTACTATTTATCAAATTGTTACTTACTATTTATTAAATTGTTACTTTCTATTTAGTAAATTGTTACTTACTATTTATTAAATTGTTACATACTATTTATTAAATTGTTTCATACTATTTATTAAATTGTTACTTACTATTTATTAATTTGTTACTCACTATTTATTAAATTGTTAGTTACTATTTATTAAATTGTTACTTACTATTCATTAAATTGTTACTTACTCTTTATTAAATTGTTACTGTTTATTAAATTGTTACTTACTATTTATTAAATTGTTACTTACTATTTAGTAAATTGTTACTTACTATTTATTAAATTGTTACATACTATTTATTAAATTGTTTCATACTATTTATTAAATTGTTACTTACTATTTATTAAATTGTTACTCACTATTTATTAAATTGTTACTTACTATTTATTAAATTGTTACTTACTATTTATCAAATTGTTACTTACTATTTATTAAATTGTTACATACTATTTATTAAATTGTTACTTACTATTTATTAAATTGTTACTAACTATTTATCAAATGGTTACTTACTATTTATCAAATGGTTACTTACTATTTATCAAATGGTTACTTACTATTTATCAAATTGTTACTTACTATTTATCAAATTGTTACTTACTATTTATCAAATGGTTACTTACTATTTATCAAATTGTTACTTACTATTTATCAAATTGTTACTTACTATTTAACAAATTGTTTCTTACTATTTATTAAATTGTTACTTACTATTTATTAAATTGTTACTCAATATGTATTAAATTGTTACTTACTATTTATTAAATTGTTACACACTATTTATTAAATTGTTACTTACTATTTATGAAATTGTTACTCACTATTTATTAAATTGTTACTTACTATTTATTAAATTGTTACTTACTATTTACTAAATTGTTACTTACTATTTATTAAATTATTACTTACTATGTATTAAATTGTTACTTACTATTTATTAAATTGTTACATACTATTTATTAAATTGTTACTTACAATTTATCAAATTGTTACTTACTATTTATCAAACTGTTACTTACTATTTATTAAATTGTTACTTACTATTTATTAAATTGTTACTGATTATTAAATTGTTACTTACTATTTATTAAATTGTTACTTACTATTTAGTAAATTGTTACTTACTATTTAGTAAATTGTTACTTACTATTTATTAAATTGTTACATACTATTTATTAAATTGTTTCATACTATTTATTAAATTGTTACTTACTATTTATTAAATTGTTACTCACTATTTATTAAATTGTTACTTACTATTTATTAAATTGTTACTTACTATTTACTAAATTGTTACTTACTATTTATTAAATTATTACTTACTATGTATTAAATTGTTACTTACTATTTATTAAATTGTTACATACTATTTATTAAATTGTTACTTACAATTTATTAAATTGTTACTTGCTATTTATCAAATTGTTACTTACTATTTATTAAATTGTTACTTACTATTTATTAAATTGTTACTTACTATTTATTAAATTATTACTTACTATTTATTAAATTGTTACTTACTATTTATTAAATTGTTACTGTTTATTAAATTGTTACTAACTATTTATCAAATTGTTACTTTCTATTTATCAAATCGTTACTTACTATTTATCAAATTGTTACTTACTATTTATTAAAATGTTTCTTACTATATATTAAATTGTTACTTACTATTTATTAAGTTGTTACTTACTATTAATTAAATTGTTACTATCTATTTATTAAATTGTTACTTACTATTTATTAAATTGTTACTTACTATTTATCAAATGGTTACTTACTATTTATCAAATGGTTACTTACTATTTATCAAATTGTTACTTACTATTTATCAAATTGTTACTTACTATTTATCAAATTGTTACTTACTATTTATTAAATTGTTACATACTATTTATTAAATTGTTACTTACTATTTATTAAATTGTTACTAACTATTTATCAAATGGTTACTTACTATTTATCAAATTGTTACTTACTATTTATTAAATTGTTACTTACTATTTATTAAATTGTTACTTACTATTTATTAAATTATTACTTACTATTTATTAAATTGTTACTTACTCTTTATTAAATTGTTACTTACTATTTATCAAATTGTTACTTTCTATTTATCAAATCGTTACTTACTATTTATCAAATTGTTACTTACTATTTATTAAAATGTTTCTTACTATTAATTAAATTGTTACTATCTATTTATTAAATTGTTACTTACTATTTATTAAATTGTTACTTACTATTTATCAAATGGTTACTTACTATTTATCAAATGGATACTTACTATTTATCAAATTGTTACTTACTATTTATCAAATTGTTACTTACTGTTAATCAAATTGTTACTTACTATTTATTAAATTGTTACTTACTATTTATTAAATTGTTACTTACTATTTATTAAATTGTTACTATTTCTTAAATTGTTACTTACTATTTATTAAATTGTTACTTACTATTTATTAAATTGTTACTTACTATTTATTAAATTGTTACTGTTTATTAAATTGTTACTTACTATTTATCAAATTGTTACTTTCTATTTATCAAATCGTTACTTACTATTTATCAAATTGTTACTTACTATTTATTAAAATGTTTCTTACTATTTATTAAATTGTTACTTACTATTTATTAAGTTGTTACTTACTATTAATTAAATTGTTACTGTCTATTTATTAAATTGTTACTTACTATTTATTAAATTGTTACTTACTATTTATCAAATGGTTACTTACTATTTATCAAATGGTTACTTACTATTTATCAAATTGTTACTTACTATTTATCAAATTGTTACATACTATTTATCAAATTGTTACTTACTATTTATTAAATTGTTACATACTATTTATTAAATTGTTACTTACTATTTATTAAATTGTTACTAACTATTTATCAAATGGTTACTTACTATTTATCAAATGGTTACTTACTATTTATCAAATGGTTACTTACTATTTATCAAATTGTTACTTACTATTTATCAAATTGTTACTTACTATTTATCTAATTGTTTCTAACTATTTATTAAATTGTTACTTACTACTTATTAAATTGTTACTTACTATGTATTAAATTGTTACTTACTATTTATTAAATTGTTACACACTATTTATTAAATTGTTACTTACTATTTATTAAATTGTTACACACTATTTATTAAATTGTTACTTACTATTTATTAAATTGTTACTTACTATTTATTAAATTGTTACTTACTATTTATTAAATTGTTACTTACTATTTATTAAATTGTTACTTATTATTTATTAAATTGACACTTACTATTTATTAAATTGTTACAAACTATTTATTAAATTGTTACTTACTATTTATTAAATTGTTACTTACTCTTTATTAAATTGTTACTTACTATTTATTAATTGTTACTTACTATTTATCAAATGGTTACTTACTATTTATCAAATGGTTACTTACTATTTATCAAATGGTTACTTACTATTTATCAAATTGTTACTTACTATTTATCAAATTGTTACTTACTATTTATCAAATTGTTACTTACTATTTATTATATTGTTACTTACTATTTATTAAATTATTACTTACTATTTATTAAATTGTTACTTACTATTTATTAAATTGTTACTGTTTATTAAATTGTTACTTACTATTTATCAAATTGTTACTTTCTATTTATCAAATCGTTACTTACTATTTATCAAATTGTTACTTACTATTTATTAAAATGTTTCTTACTATTTATTAAATTGTTACTTACTATTTATTAAGTTGTTACTTACTATTAATTAAATTGTTACTATCTATTTATTAAATTGTTACTTACTATTTATTAAATTGTTACTTACTATTTATCAAATGGTTACTTACTATTTATCAAATGGTTACTTACTCTTTATCAAATTGTTACTTACTATTTATCAAATTGTTACTTACTATTTATCAAATTGTTACTTACTATTTATCAAATTGTTTCTTACTATTTATTAAATTGTTACTTACTATTTATTAAATTGTTACTTACTATGTATTAAATTGTTACTTACTATTTATTAAATTGTTACACACTATTTATTAAATTGTTACTTACTATTTATGAAATTGTTACTCACTATTTATTAAATTGTTACTTACTATTTATTAAATTGTTACTTACTATTTACTAAATTGTTACTTACTATTTATTAAATTATTACTTATTATGTATTAAATTGTTACTTACTATTTATTAAATTGTTACATACTATTTATTAAATTGTTACTTACAATTTATCAAATTGTTACTTACTATTTATCAAATTGTTACTTACTATTTATTAAATTGTTACTTACTATTTATTAAATTGTTACTTACTATTTATTAAATTATTACTTACTATTTATTAAATTGTTACTTACTCTTCATTAAATTGTTACTGTTTATTAAATTGTTACTTACTATTTATCAAATTGTTACTTTCTATTTATCAAATCGTTACTTACTATTTATCAAATTGTTACTTACTATTTATTAAAATGTTTCTTACTATTTATTAAATTGTTACTTACTATTTATTAAGTTGTTACTAACTATTAATTAAATTGTTACTATCTATTTATTAAATTGTTACTTACTATTTATTAAATTGTTACTTACTATTTATCAAATGGTTACTTACTATTTATCAAATGGTTACTTACTCTTTATCAAATTGTTACTTACTATTTATCAAATTGTTACTTACTATTTATCAAATTGTTTCTTACTATTTATTAAATTGTTACTTACTATTTATTAAATTGTTACTTACTATGTATTAAATTGTTACTTACTATTTATTAAATTGTTACACACTATTTATTAAATTGTTACTTACTATTTATGAAATTGTTACTCACTATTTATTAAATTGTTACTTACTATTTATTAAATTGTTACTTACTATTTACTAAATTGTTACTTACTATGTATTAAATTGTTACTTACTATTTATTAAATTGTTACACACTATTTATTAAATTGTTACTTACTATTTATTAAGTTGTTACTAACTATTGATTAAATTGTTACTATCTATTTATTAAATTGTTACTTACTATTTATTAAATTGTTACTTACTATTTATCAAATGGTTACTTACTATTTATCAAATGGTTACTTACTATTTATCAAATTGTTACTTACTATTTATCAAATTGTTACTTACTATTTATCAAATTGTTAGTTACTATTTATTAAATTGTTACATACTATTTATTAAATTGTTACTTACTATTTATTAAATTGTTACTTACTATTTATCAAATGGTTACTCACTATTTATCAAATGGTTACTTACTATTTATCAAATGGTTACTTACTATTTATCAAATTGTTACTTACTATTTATCAAATTGTTACTTACTATTTATCAAATTGTTACTTACTATTTATCAAATTGTTTCTTACTATTTATTAAATTGTTACTTACTACTTATTAAATTGTTACTTACTATGTATTAAATTGTTACTTACTATTTTTTAAATTGTTACACACTATTTATTAAATTGTTACTTACTATTTATTAAATTGTTACTTACTATTTATTAAATTGTTACTTACTATTTATTAAATTGTTACTTACTATTTATCAAATTGTTACTTACTATTTATTAAAATGTTTCTTACTATTTATTAAATTGTTACTTACTATTTATTAAGTTGTTACTTACTATTAATTAAATTGTTACTATCTATTTATTAAATTGTTACTTACTATTTATTAAATTGTTACTTACTATTTATCAAATGGTTACTTACTATTTATCAAATGGTTACTTACTGTTTATCAAATTGTTACTTACTATTTATCAAATTGTTACTTACTATTTATCAAATTGTTACTTACTATTTATCAAATTGTTTCTTACTATTTATTAAATTGTTACTTACTATTTATTAAATTGTTACTTACTATGCATTAAATTGTTACTTACTATTTATTAAATTGTTACACACTATTTATTAAATTGTTACTTACTATTTATGAAATTGTTACTCACTATTTATTAAATTGTTACTTACTATTTATTAAATTGTTACTTACTATTTACTAAATTGTTACTTACTATTTATTAAATTATTACTTATTGTGTATTAAATTGTTACTTACTATTTATTAAATTGTTACATACTATTTATTAAATTGTTACTTACAATTTATCAAATTGATACTTACTATTTATCAAATTGTTACTTACTATTTATTAAATTGTTACTTACTATTTATTAAATTGTTACTTACTATTTATTAAATTATTACTTACTATTTATTAAATTGTTACTTACTCTTCATTAAATTGTTACTGTTTATTAAATTGTTACTTACTATTTATCAAATTGTTACTTTCTATTTATCAAATCGTTACTTACTATTTATCAAATTGTTACTTACTATTTATTAAAATGTTTCTTACTATTTATTAAATTGTTACTTACTATTTATTAAGTTGTTACTTACTATTTATCAAATGGTTACTTACTATTTATCAAATGGTTACTTACTATTTATTAAATGGTTACTTACTATTTATCAAATGGTTACTTACTATTTATCAAATTGTTACTTACTATTTATCAAATTGTTACTTACTATTTATCAAATTGTTACTTACTATTTATTAAATTGTTACTTACTATTTATTAAGTTGTTACGTACTATTAATTAAATTGTTACTATCTATTTATTAAATTGTTACTTACTATTTATTAAATTGTTACTTACTATTTATCAAATTGTTACTTACTATTTATCAAATTGTTACTTACTATTTATTAAATTGTTACTTACTATTTATTAAATTGTTACTTACTATTTATTAAATTGTTACATACTATTTATTAAATTGTTACTTACTATTTATTAAATTGTTACTAACTATTTATCAAATTGTTTCTTACTATTTATTAAATTGTTACTTACTACTTATTAAATTGTTACTTACTATGTATTAAATTGTTACTTACTATTTTTTAAATTGTTACACACTATTTATTAAATTGTTACTTACTATTTATTAAATTGTTACTTACTATTTATCAAATGGTTACTTACTATTTATCAAATGGTTACTTACTGTTTATCAAATTGTTACTTACTATTTATCAAATTGTTACTTACTATTTATCAAATTGTTACTTACTATTTATCAAATTGTTTCTTACTATTTATTAAATTGTTACTTACTATTTATTAAATTGTTACTTACTATGCATTAAATTGTTACTTACTATTTATTAAATTGTTACACACTATTTATTAAATTGTTACTTACTATTTATGAAATTGTTACTCACTATTTATTAAATTGTTACTTACTATTTATTAAATTGTTACTTACTATTTACTAAATTGTTACTTACTATTTATTAAATTATTACTTATTGTGTATTAAATTGTTACTTACTATTTATTAAATTGTTACATACTATTTATTAAATTGTTACTTACAATTTATCAAATTGATACTTACTATTTATCAAATTGTTACTTACTATTTATTAAATTGTTACTTACTATTTATTAAATTGTTACTTACTATTTATTAAATTATTACTTACTATTTATTAAATTGTTACTTACTCTTCATTAAATTGTTACTGTTTATTAAATTGTTACTTACTATTTATCAAATTGTTACTTTCTATTTATCAAATCGTTACTTACTATTTATCAAATTGTTACTTACTATTTATTAAAATGTTTCTTACTATTTATTAAATTGTTACTTACTATTTATTAAGTTGTTACTTACTATTTATCAAATGGTTACTTACTATTTATCAAATGGTTACTTACTATTTATTAAATGGTTACTTACTATTTATCAAATGGTTACTTACTATTTATCAAATTGTTACTTACTATTTATCAAATTGTTACTTACTATTTATCAAATTGTTACTTACTATTTATTAAATTGTTACTTACTATTTATTAAGTTGTTACGTACTATTAATTAAATTGTTACTATCTATTTATTAAATTGTTACTTACTATTTATTAAATTGTTACTTACTATTTATCAAATTGTTACTTACTATTTATCAAATTGTTACTTACTATTTATTAAATTGTTACTTACTATTTATTAAATTGTTACTTACTATTTATTAAATTGTTACATACTATTTATTAAATTGTTACTTACTATTTATTAAATTGTTACTAACTATTTATCAAACGGTTACTTACTATTTATCAAATGGTTACTTACTATTTATTAAATGGTTACTTACTATTTATCAAATTGTTACTTACTATTTATCAAATTGTTACTTACTATTTATAAAATTGTTACTTACTATTTATCAAATTGTTTCTTACTATTAATTAAATTGTTACTTACTATTTATTAAATTGTTACTTACTATGTATTAAATTGTTACTTACTATTTATTAAATTGTTACACACTATTTATTAAATTGTTACTTACTATTTATGAAATTCTTACTCACTATTTATTAAATTGTTACTTACTATTTATCAAATTGTTACTTACTATTTATTAAATTGTTACTATCTATTTATTAAATTGTTACTTACTATTTATCAAATGGTTACTTACTCTTTATCAAATTGTTACTTACTATTTATCAAATTGTTACTTACTATTTATCAAATTGTTACTTACTATTTATCAAATTGTTTCTTACTATTTATTAAATTGTTACTTACTATTTATTAAATTGTTACTTACTATGTATTAAATTGTTACTTACTATTTATTAAATTGTTACACACTATTTATTAAATTGTTACTTACTATTTATGAAATTGTTACTCACTATTTATTAAATTGTTACTTACTATTTATTAAATTGTTACTTACTATTTACTAAATTGTTACTTACTATTTATTAAATTATTACTTATTATGTATTAAATTGTTACTTACTATTTATTAAATTGTTACATACTATTTATTAAATTGTTACTTACAATTTATCAAATTGTTACTTACTATTTATCAAATTGTTACTTACTATTTATTAAATTGTTACTAACTATTTATTAAATTGTTACTTACTATTTATTAAATTATTACTTACTATTTATTAAATTGTTACTTACTCTTCATTAAATTGTTACTTACTATTTATCAAATTGTTACTTTCTATTTATCAAATCGTTACTTACTATTTATCAAATTGTTACTTACTATTTATTAAAATGTTTCTTACTATTTATTAAATTGTTACTTACTATTTATTAAGTTGTTACTAACTATTAATTAAATTGTTACTATCTATTTATTAAATTGTTACTTACTATTTATTAAATTGTTACTTACTATTTATCAAATGGTTACTTACTATTTATCAAATGGTTACTTACTATTTATCAAATTGTTACTTACTATTTATCAAATTGTTACTTACTATTTATCAAATTGTTACTTACTATTTATTAAATTGTTACTTACTCTTCATTAAATTGTTACTGTTTATTAAATTGTTACTTACTATTTATCAAATTGTTACTCTCTATTTATCAAATCGTTACTTACTATTTATCAAATTGTTACTTACTATTTATTAAAATGTTTCTTACTATTTATTAAATTGTTACTTACTATTTATTAAGTTGTTACTAACTATTGATTAAATTGTTACTATCTATTTATTAAATTGTTACTTACTATTTATTAAATTGTTACTTACTATTTATCAAATGGTTACTTACTATTTATCAAATGGTTAGTTACTATTTATCAAATTGTTACTTACTATTTATCAAATTGTTACTTACTATTTATCAAATTGTTAGTTACTATTTATTAAATTGTTACATACTATTTATCAAATTGTTACTTACTATTTATTAAAATGTTTCTTACTATTTATTAAATTGTTACTTACTATTTATTAAGTTGTTACTTACTATTTATCAAATGGTTACTTACTATTTATCAAATGGTTACTTACTATTTATCAAATGGTTACTTACTATTTATCAAATGGTTACTTACTATTTATCAAATTGTTACTTACTATTTATCAAATTGTTACTTACTATTTATCAAATTGTTACTTACTATTTATTAAATTGTTACTTACTATTTATTAAGTTGTTACGTACTATTAATTAAATTGTTACTATCTATTTATTAAATTGTTACTTACTATTTATTAAATTGTTACTTACTATTTATCAAATTGTTACTTACTATTTATCAAATTGTTACTTACTATTTATCAAATTGTTACTTACTATTTATCAAATTGTTTCTTACTATTTATTAAATTGTTACTTACTACTTATTAAATTGTTACTTACTATGTATTAAATTGTTACTTACTATTTTTTAAATTGTTACACACTATTTATTAAATTGTTACTTACTATTTATTAAATTGTTACTTACTATTTATTAAATTGTTACTTACTATTTATTAAATTGTTACTTACTATTTATCAAATTGTTACTTACTATTTATTAAAATGTTTCTTACTATTTATTAAATTGTTACTTACTATTTATTAAGTTGTTACTTACTATTAATTAAATTGTTACTATCTATTTATTAAATTGTTACTTACTATTTATTAAATTGTTACTTACTATTTATCAAATGGTTACTTACTATTTATCAAATGGTTACTTACTGTTTATCAAATTGTTACTTACTATTTATCAAATTGTTACTTACTATTTATCAAATTGTTACTTACTATTTATCAAATTGTTTCTTACTATTTATTAAATTGTTACTTACTATTTATTAAATTGTTACTTACTATGCATTAAATTGTTACTTACTATTTATTAAATTGTTACACACTATTTATTAAATTGTTACTTACTATTTATGAAATTGTTACTCACTATTTATTAAATTGTTACTTACTATTTATTAAATTGTTACTTACTATTTACTAAATTGTTACTTACTATTTATTAAATTATTACTTATTGTGTATTAAATTGTTACTTACTATTTATTAAATTGTTACATACTATTTATTAAATTGTTACTTACAATTTATCAAATTGATACTTACTATTTATCAAATTGTTACTTACTATTTATTAAATTGTTACTTACTATTTAGTAAATTGTTACTTACTATTTATTAAATTATTACTTACTATTTATTAAATTGTTACTTACTCTTCATTAAATTGTTACTGTTTATTAAATTGTTACTTACTATTTATCAAATTGTTACATTCTATTTATCAAATCGTTACTTACTATTTATCAAATTGTTACTTACTATTTATTAAAATGTTTCTTACTATTTATTAAATTGTTACTTACTATTTATTAAGTTGTTACTTACTATTTATCAAATGGTTACTTACTATTTATCAAATGGTTACTTACTATTTATCAAATGGTTACTTACTATTTATCAAATGGTTACTTACTATTTATCAAATTGTTACTTACTATTTATCAAATTGTTACTTACTATTTATCTAATTGTTACTTACTATTTATTAAATTGTTACTTACTATTTATTAAGTTGTTACGTACTATTAATTAAATTGTTACTATCTATTTATTAAATTGTTACTTACTATTTATTAAATTGTTACTTACTATTTATCAAATTGTTACTTACTATTTATCAAATTGTTACTTACTATTTATTAAATTGTTACTTACTATTTATTAAATTGTTACTTACTATTTATTAAATTATTACTTACTATTTATTAAATTGTTACTTACTATTTATTAAATTGTTACTGTTTATTAAATTGTTACTTACTATTTATCAAATTGTTACTTTCTATTTATCAAATCGTTACTTACTATTTATCAAATTGTTACTTACTATTTATTAAAATGTTTCTTACTATTTATTAAATTGTTACTTACTATTTATTAAGTTGTTACTTACTATTAATTAAATTGTTACTATCTATTTATTAAATTGTTACTTACTATTTATTAAATTGTTACTTACTATTTATCAAATGGTTACTTACTATTTATCAAATGGTTACTTACTATTTATCAAATTGTTACTTACTATTTATCAAATTGTTACTTACTATTTATCAAATTGTTACTTACTATTTATTAAATTGTTACATACTATTTATTAAATTGTTACTTACTATTTATTAAATTGTTACTAACTATTTATCAAATGGTTACTTACTATTTATCAAATGGTTACTTACTATTTATTAAATGGTTACTTACTATTTATCAAATTGTTACTTACTATTTATCAAATTGTTACTTACTATTTATAAAATTGTTACTTACTATTTATCAAATTGTTTCTTACGATTAATTAAATTGTTACTTACTATTTATTAAATTGTTACTTACTATGTATTAAATTGTTACTTACTATTTATTAAATTGTTACACACTATTTATTAAATTGTTACTTACTATTTATGAAATTCTTACTCACTATTTATTAAATTGTTACTTACTATTTATTAAGTTGTTACTAACTATTGATTAAATTGTTACTATCTATTTATTAAATTGTTACTTACTATTTATTAAATTGTTACTTACTATTTATCAAATGGTTACTTACTATTTATCAAATGGTTACTTACTATTTATCAAATTGTTACTTACTATTTATCAAATTGTTACTTACTATTTATCAAATTGTTAGTTACTATTTATTAAATTGTTACATACTATTTATTAAATTGTTACTTACTATTTATTAAATTGTTACTTACTATTTATTAAATTGTTACTTACTATTTATTAAATTGTTACTTACTATTTATTAAATTATTACTTACTATTTATTAAATTGTTACTTACTCTTCATTAAATTGTTACTGTTTATTAAATTGTTACTTACTATTTATCAAATTGTTACATTCTATTTATCAAATCGTTACTTACTATTTATCAAATTGTTACTTACTATTTATTAAAATGTTTCTTACTATTTATTAAATTGTTACTTACTATTTATTAAGTTGTTACTTACTATTTATCAAATGGTTACTTACTATTTATCAAATGGTTACTTACTATTTATCAAATGGTTACTTACTATTTATCAAATGGTTACTTACTATTTATCAAATTGTTACTTACTATTTATCAAATTGTTACTTACTATTTATCAAATTGTTACTTACTATTTATTAAATTGTTACTTACTATTTATTAAGTTGTTACGTACTATTAATTAAATTGTTACTATCTATTTATTAAATTGTTACTTACTATTTATTAAATTGTTACTTACTATTTATCAAATTGTTACTTACTATTTATCAAATTGTTACTTACTATTTATCAAATTGTTACTTACTATTTATCAAATTGTTTCTTACTATTTATTAAATTGTTACTTACTACTTATTAAATTGTTACTTACTATGTATTAAATTGTTACTTACTATTTTTTAAATTGTTACACACTATTTATTAAATTGTTACTTACTATTTATTAAATTGTTACTTACTATTTATTAAATTGTTACTTACTATTTATTAAATTGTTACTTACTATTTATCAAATTGTTACTTACTATTTATTAAAATGTTTCTTACTATTTATTAAATTGTTACTTACTATTTATTAAGTTGTTACTTACTATTAATTAAATTGTTACTATCTATTTATTAAATTGTTACTTACTATTTATTAAATTGTTACTTACTATTTATCAAATGGTTACTTACTATTTATCAAATGGTTACTTACTGTTTATCAAATTGTTACTTACTATTTATCAAATTGTTACTTACTATTTATCAAATTGTTACTTACTATTTATCAAATTGTTTCTTACTATTTATTAAATTGTTACTTACTATTTATTAAATTGTTACTTACTATGCATTAAATTGTTACTTACTATTTATTAAATTGTTACACACTATTTATTAAATTGTTACTTACTATTTATGAAATTGTTACTCACTATTTATTAAATTGTTACTTACTATTTATTAAATTGTTACTTACTATTTACTAAATTGTTACTTACTATTTATTAAATTATTACTTATTGTGTATTAAATTGTTACTTACTATTTATTAAATTGTTACATACTATTTATTAAATTGTTACTTACAATTTATCAAATTGATACTTACTATTTATCAAATTGTTACTTACTATTTATTAAATTGTTACTTACTATTTAGTAAATTGTTACTTACTATTTATTAAATTATTACTTACTATTTATTAAATTGTTACTTACTCTTCATTAAATTGTTACTGTTTATTAAATTGTTACTTACTATTTATCAAATTGTTACATTCTATTTATCAAATCGTTACTTACTATTTATCAAATTGTTACTTACTATTTATTAAAATGTTTCTTACTATTTATTAAATTGTTACTTACTATTTATTAAGTTGTTACTTACTATTTATCAAATGGTTACTTACTATTTATCAAATGGTTACTTACTATTTATCAAATGGTTACTTACTATTTATCAAATGGTTACTTACTATTTATCAAATTGTTACTTACTATTTATCAAATTGTTACTTACTATTTATCAAATTGTTACTTACTATTTATTAAATTGTTACTTACTATTTATTAAGTTGTTACGTACTATTAATTAAATTGTTACTATCTATTTATTAAATTGTTACTTACTATTTATTAAATTGTTACTTACTATTTATCAAATTGTTACTTACTATTTATCAAATTGTTACTTACTATTTATTAAATTGTTACTTACTATTTATTAAATTGTTACTTACTATTTATTAAATTATTACTTACTATTTATTAAATTGTTACTTACTATTTATTAAATTGTTACTGTTTATTAAATTGTTACTTACTATTTATCAAATTGTTACTTTCTATTTATCAAATCGTTACTTACTATTTATCAAATTGTTACTTACTATTTATTAAAATGTTTCTTACTATTTATTAAATTGTTACTTACTATTTATTAAGTTGTTACTTACTATTAATTAAATTGTTACTATCTATTTATTAAATTGTTACTTACTATTTATTAAATTGTTACTTACTATTTATCAAATGGTTACTTACTATTTATCAAATGGTTACTTACTATTTATCAAATTGTTACTTACTATTTATCAAATTGTTACTTACTATTTATCAAATTGTTACTTACTATTTATTAAATTGTTACATACTATTTATTAAATTGTTACTTACTATTTATTAAATTGTTACTAACTATTTATCAAATGGTTACTTACTATTTATCAAATGGTTACTTACTATTTATTAAATGGTTACTTACTATTTATCAAATTGTTACTTACTATTTATCAAATTGTTACTTACTATTTATAAAATTGTTACTTACTATTTATCAAATTGTTTCTTACGATTAATTAAATTGTTACTTACTATTTATTAAATTGTTACTTACTATGTATTAAATTGTTACTTACTATTTATTAAATTGTTACACACTATTTATTAAATTGTTACTTACTATTTATGAAATTCTTACTCACTATTTATTAAATTGTTACTTACTATTTATTAAGTTGTTACTAACTATTAATTAAATTGTTACTATCTATTTATTAAATTGTTACTTACTATTTATTAAATTGTTACTTACTATTTATCAAATGGTTACTTACTATTTATCAAATGGTTACTTACTATTTATCAAATTGTTACTTACTATTTATCAAATTGTTACTTACTATTTATCAAATTGTTACTTACTATTTATTAAATTGTTACTTACTCTTCATTAAATTGTTACTGTTTATTAAATTGTTAGTTACTATTTATCAAATTGTTACTTTCTATTTATCAAATCATTACTTAGTATTTATCAAATTGTTACTTACTATTTATTAAAATGTTTCTTACTATTTATTAAATTGTTACTTACTATTTATTAAGTTGTTACTAACTATTAATTAAATTGTTACTATCTATTTATTAAATTGTTACTTACTATTTATTAAATTGTTACTTACTATTTATCAAATGGTTACTTACTATTTATCAAATTGTTACTTACTATTTATCAAATTGTTACTTACTCTTTATTAAATTGTTACTTACTATTTATTAATTGTTACTTACTATTTATCAAATGGTTACTTACTATTTATCAAATGGTTACATACTATTTATCAAATGGTTACTTACTATTTATCAAATTGTTACTTACTATTTATCAAATTGTTACTTACTATTTATCAAATTGTTACTTACTATTTATCAAATTGTTACTTACTATTTATTAAATTGTTACTTACTATTAATTAAATTGTTACTTACTATTTATTAAATTGTTACTTACTATTTATTAAATTGTTACTTGCTATTTATCAAATTGTTACTTGCTATATATTAAATTGTTACTTACTATTTATTAAATTGTTACTTACTATTTATTAAATTGTTACTTACTATTTATTAAATTGTTACTATTTTTTAAATTGTTACTTACTTTTTATTAAATTGTTACTTACTATTTATTAAATTGTTACTTACTATGTATTAAATTGTTACTTACTATTTATTATATTGTTACATACTATTTATTAAATTGTTACTTACTATTTATTAAATTGTTACTTACTATTTATTAAAACGTTTCTTACTATTTATTAAATTGTTACTTACTATTTATTAAGTTGTTACTTACTATTAATTAAATTGTTACTATCTATTTATTAAATTGTTACATACTATTTATTAAATTGTTACTTACTATTTATCAAATTGTTACTTACTATTTATTAAATTGTTACTTACTCTTCATTAAATTGTTACTGTTTATTAAATTGTTACTTACTATTTATCAAATTGTTACTTTCTATTTATCAAATCGTTACTTAGTATTTATCAAATTGTTACTTACTATTTATTAAAATGTTTCTTACTATTTATTAAATTGTTACTTACTATTTATTAAGTTGTTACTAACTATTAATTAAATTGTTACTATCTATTTATTAAATTGTTACTTACTATTTATTAAATTGTTACAAACTATTTATTAAATTGTTACTTACTATTTATTAAATTGTTACTTACTCTTTATTAAATTGTTACTTACTATTTATTAATTGTTACTTACTATTTATCAAATGGTTACTTACTATTTATCAAATGGTTACTTACTATTTATTAAATTGTTACTTACTATTTATCAAATGGTTACTTACTATTTATCAAATGGTTACTTACTATTTATCAAATTGTTACTTACTATTTATCAAATTGTTACTTACTATTTATCAAATTGTTACTTACTATTTATTAAATTGTTACATACTATTTATTAAATTGTTACTTACTATTTATTAAATTGTTACTAACTATTTATCAAATGGTTACTTACTATTTATCAAATGGTTACTTACTATTTATTAAATGGTTACTTACTATTTATCAAATTGTTACTTACTATTTATCAAATTGTTACTTACTATTTATAAAATTGTTACTTACTATTTATCAAATTGTTTCTTACTATTAATTAAATTGTTACTTACTATTTATTAAATTGTTACTTACTATGTATTAAATTGTTACTTACTATTTATTAAATTGTTACACACTATTTATTAAATTGTTACTTCCTATTTATGAAATTGTTACTCACTATTTATTAAATTGTTACTTACTATTTATTAAGTTGTTACTAACTATTAATTAAATTGTTACTATCTATTTATTAAATTGTTACTTACTATTTATTAAATTGTTACTTACTATTTATCAAATGGTTACTTACTATTTATCAAATGGTTACTTACTATTTATCAAATTGTTACTTACTATTTATCAAATTGTTACTTACTATTTATCAAATTGTTACTTACTATTTATTAAATTGTTACTTACTCTTCATTAAATTTTTACTGTTTATTAAATTGTTACTTACTATTTATCAAATTGTTACTTTCTATTTATCAAATCGTTACTTAGTATTTATCAAATTGTTACTTACTATTTATTAAAATGTTTCTTACTATTTATTAAATTGTTACTTACTATTTATTAAGTTGTTACTAACTATTAATTAAATTGTTACTATCTATTTATTAAATTGTTACTTACTATTTATTAAATTGTTACTTACTATTTATCAAATGGTTACTTACTATTTATCAAATGGTTACTTACTATTTATCAAATTGTTACTTACTATTTATCAAATTGTTACTTACTATTTATCAAATTGTTACTTACTATTTATTAAATTGTTACATACTATTTATTAAATTGTTACTTACTATTTATTAAATTGTTACTTACTATTTATCAAATGGTTACTTACTATTTATCAAATGGTTACTTACTATTTATCAAATGGTTACTTACTATTTATCAAATTGTTACTTACTATTTATCAAATTGTTACTTACTCTTTATTAAATTGTTACTTACTATTTATTAATTGTTACTTACTATTTATCAAATGGTTACTTACTATTTATCAAATGGTTACTTACTATTTATCAAATGGTTACTTACTATTTATCAAATTGTTACTTACTATTTATCAAATGGTTACTTACTATTTATCAAATTGTTACTTACTATTTATCAAATTGTTACTTACTATTTATCAAATTGTTACTTACTATTTATCAAATTGTTAATTACTATTTATTAAATTGTTACTTACTATTTATTAAATTGTTACTTACTATTTATTAAATTGTTACTTACTATTTATTAAATTGTTACTTGCTATTTATCAAATTGTTACTTACTATATATTAAATTGTTACTTACTATTTATTAAATTGTTACTTACTATTTATTAAATTGTTACTTACTATTTATTAAATTGTTACTATTTATTAAATTGTTACTTACTATTTATTAAATTGTTACTTACTATTTATTAAATTGTTACTTACTGTTTATTAAATTGTTACTTACTATTTATTAAATTGTTACTTATTATTTATTAAATTGTTTCTTACTATTTATTAAATTGTTACTTACTATTTATTAAATTGTTACTTACTATTTATTAAATTGTTACTTACTATTTATCAAATTGTTACTTACTATTTATTAAATTGTTACTTACTAGTTATTAAATTGTTACTATTTTTTAAATTGTTACTTACTATTTACTAAATTGTTACTTACTATTTATTAAATTGTTACTTACTCTTTATTAAATTGTTACTTACTATTTATTAAATTGTTACTTACTATTTAGTAAATTGTTACTTACTATTTATTAAATTGTTACATACTATTTATTAAATTGTTTCATACTATTTATTAAATTGTTACCTACTATTTATTAAATTGTTACTCACTATTTATTAAATTGTTACTTACTATTTATTAAATTGTTACTTACTATTTATTAAATTGTTACTTACTCTTTATTAAATTGTTACTGATTATTAAATTGTTACTTACTATTTATTAAATTGTTACTTACTATTTAGTAAATTGTTACTTACTATTTATTAAATTGTTACATACTATTTATTAAATTGTTTCATACTATTCATTAAATTGTTACTTACTATTTATTAAATTGTTACTCACTATTTATTAAATTGTTACTTACTATTTATTAAATTGTTACTTACTATTTACTAAATTGTTACTTACTATTTATTAAAGTATTACTTACTATGTATTAAATTGTTACTTACTATTTATTAAATTGTTACATACTATTTTTTAAATTGTTACTTACAATTTATTAAATTGTTACTTGCTATTTATCAAATTGTTACTTACTATTTATTAAATTGTTACTTACTATTTATTAAATTGTTACTTACTATTTATTAAATTATTACTTACTATTTATTAAGTTGTTACTTACTATTTATTAAATTGTTACTGTTTATTAAATTGTTACTTACTATTTATCAAATTGTTACTTTCTATTTATCAAATCGTTACTTACTATTTATCAAATTGTTACTTACTATTTATTAAAATGTTTCTTACTATTTATTAAATTGTTACTTACTATTTATTAAGTTGTTACTTACTATTAATTAAATTGTTACTATCTATTTATTAAATTGTTACTTACTATTTATTAAATTGTTACTTACTATTTATCAAATGGTTACTTACTATTTATCAAATGGTTACTTACTATTTATCAAATTGTTACTTACTATTTATCAAATTGTTACTTACTATTTATCAAATTGTTACTTACTATTTATTAAATTGTTACATACTATTTATTAAATTGTTACTTACTATTTATTAAATTGTTACTAACTATTTATCAAATGGTTACTTACTATTTATCAAATGGTTACTTACTATTTATCAAATGGTTACTTACTATTTATCAAATTGTTACTTACTATTTATCAAATTGTTACTTACTATTTATCAAATTGTTTCTTACTATTTATTAAATTGTTACTTACTATTTATTAAATTGTTACTCAATATGTATTAAATTGTTACTTACTATTTATTAAATTGTTACACACTATTTATTAAATTGTTACTTACTATTTATGAAATTGTTACTCACTATTTATTAAATTGTTACTTACTATTTATTAAATTGATACTTACTATATACTAAATTGTTACTTACTATTTATTAAATTATTACTTACTATGTATTAAATTGTTACTTACTATTTATTAAATTGTTACATACTATTTATTAAATTGTTACTTACAATTTATCAAATTGTTACTTACTATTTATCAAATTGTTACTTACTATTTATTAAATTGTTACTTACTATTTATTAAATTGTTACTTACTATTTATTAAATTATTACTTACTATTTATCAAATTGTTTCTTACTATTTATTAAATTGTTACTTACTATTTATTAAATTGTTACTCAATATGTATTAAATTGTTGCTTACTATTTATTAAATTGTTGCACACTATTTATTAAATGGTTACTTACTATTTATCAAATTGTTACTTACTATTTATCAAATTGTTACTTACTATTTATCAAATTGTTACTTACTATTTATCAAATTGTTTCTTACTATTTATTAAATTGTTACTTACTATTTAATAAATTGTTACTTACTATTTATTAAATTGTTACTCAATATGTATTAAATTGTTACTTACTATTTATTAAATTGTTACACACTATTTATTAAATTGTTACTTACTATTTATGAAATTGTTACTCACTATTTATTAAATTGTTACTTACTATTTATTAAATTGATACTTACTATATACTAAATTGTTACTTACTATTTATTAAATTATTACTTACTATGTATTAAATTGTTACTTACTATTTATTAAATTGTTACATACTATTTTTTAAATTGTTACTTACAATTTATTAAATTGTTACTTGCTATTTATCAAATTGTTACTTACTATTTATTAAATTGTTACTTACTATTTATTAAATTGTTACTTACTATTTATTAAATTATTACTTACTATTTATTAAGTTGTTACTTACTATTTATTAAATTGTTACTGTTTATTAAATTGTTACTTACTATTTATCAAATTGTTACTTTCTATTTATCAAATCGTTACTTACTATTTATCAAATTGTTACTTACTATTTATTAAAATGTTTCTTACTATTTATTAAATTGTTACTTACTATTTATTAAGTTGTTACTTACTATTAATTAAATTGTTACTATCTATTTATTAAATTGTTACTTACTATTTATTAAATTGTTACTTTCTATTTATCAAATGGTTACTTACTATTTATCAAATGGTTACTTACTATTTATCAAATGGTTACTTACTATTTATCAAATTGTTACTTACTATTTATCAAATTGTTACTTACTATTTATCAAATTGTTTCTTACTATTTATTAAATTGTTACTTACTATTTATTAAATTGTTACTCAATATGTATTAAATTGTTACTTACTATTTATTAAATTGTTACACACTATTTATTAAATTGTTACTTACTATTTATTAAATTGTTACTCATTATTTATTAAATTGTTACTTACTATTTATTAAATTGATACTTACTATATACTAAATTGTTACTTACTATTTATTAAATTATTACTTACTATGTATTAAATTGTTACTTACTATTTATTAAATTGTTACATACTATTTATTAAATTGTTACTTACAATTTATCAAATTGTTACTTACTATTTATCAAATTGTTACTTACTATTTATTAAATTGTTACTTACTATTTATTAAATTGTTACTTACTATTTATTAAATTATTACTTACTATTTATCAAATTGTTTCTTACTATTTATTAAATTGTTACTTACTATTTATTAAATTGTTACTCAATATGTATTAAATTGTTACTTACTATTTATTAAATTGTTGCACACTATTTATTAAATGGTTACTTACTATTTATCAAATTGTTACTTACTATTTATCAAATTGTTACTTACTATTTATCAAATTGTTACTTACTATTTATCAAATTGTTTCTTACTATTTATTAAATTGTTACTTACTATTTAATAAATTGTTACTTACTATTTATTAAATTGTTACTTACTATTTATCAAATTTTTACTTACTATTTATTAAATTGTTACTTACTATTTATTAAATTGTTACTTACTATTTATTAAATTGTTACTTACTATTTATTAAATTGTTACTTACTATTTATTAAATTGTTACTTATTATTTATTAAATTGACACTTACTATTTATTAAATTGTTACAAACTATTTATTAAATTGTTACTTACTATTTATTAAATTGTTACTTACTCTTTATTAAATTGTTACTTACTATTTATTAATTGTTACTTACTATTTATCAAATGGTTACTTACTATTTATCAAATGGTTACTTACTATTTATCAAATGGTTACTTACTATTTATCAAATTGTTACTTACTATTTATCAAATTGTTACTTACTATTTATCAAATTGTTACTTACTATTTATCAAATTGTTACTTACTATTTATCAAATTGTTACTTACTATTTATTAAATTGTTACTTACTATTTATTAAATTGTTACTTACTATTTATTAAATTGTTACTTGCTATTTATCAAATTGTTACTTACTATATATTAAATTGTTACTTACTATTTATTAAATTGTTACTTACTATTTATTAAATTGTTACTTACTATTTATTAAATTGTTACTTACTATTTATCAAATTGTTACTTACTATTTATTAAATTGTTACTTACTAGTTATTAAATTGTTACTATTTTTTAAATTGTTACTTACTATTTATTAAATTGTTACTTACTATTTATTAAATTGTTACTTACTCTTTATTAAATTGTTACTGTTTATTAAATTGTTACTTACTATTTATTAAATTGTTACTTACTATTTAGTAAATTGTTACTTACTATTTATTAAATTGTTACATACTATTTATTAAATTGTTTCATACTATTTATTAAATTGTTACCTACTATTTATTAAATTGTTACTCACTATTTATTAAATTGTTACTTACTATTTATTAAATTGTTACTTACTATTTATTAAATTGTTACTTACTCTTTATTAAATTGTTACTGATTATTAAATTGTTACTTACTATTTATTAAATTGTTACTTACTATTTAGTAAATTGTTACTTACTATTTATTAAATTGTTACATACTATTTATTAAATTGTTTCATACTATTCATTAAATTGTTACTTACTATTTATTAAATTGTTACTCACTATTTATTAAATTGTTACTTACTATTTATTAAATTGTTACTTACTATTTACTAAATTGTTACTTACTATTTATTAAAGTATTACTTACTATGTATTAAATTGTTACTTACTATTTATTAAATTGTTACATACTATTTTTTAAATTGTTACTTACAATTTATCAAATTGTTACTTACTATTTATCAAATTGTTACTTACTATTTATTAAATTGTTACTTACTATTTATTAAATTGTTACTTACTATTTATTAAATTGTTACTTACTATTTATTAAATTGTTACTTGCTATTTATCAAATTGTTACTTACTATATATTAAATTGTTACTTACTATTTATTAAATTGTTACTTACTATTTATTAAATTGTTACTTACTATTTATTAAATTGTTACTATTTATTAAATTGTTACTTACTATTTATTAAATTGTTACTTACTATTTATTAAATTGTTACTTACTGTTTATTAAATTGTTACTTACTATTTATTAAATTGTTACTTATTATTTATTATATTGTTTCTTACTATTTATTAAATTGTTACTTACTATTTATTAAATTGTTACTTACTATTTATTAAATTGTTACTTACTATTTATCAAATTGTTACTTACTATTTATTAAATTGTTACTTACTAGTTATTAAATTGTTACTATTTTTTAAATTGTTACTTACTATTTATTAAATTGTTACTTACTATTTATTAAATTGTTACTTACTCTTTATTAAATTGTTACTGTTTATTAAATTGTTACTTACTATTTATTAAATTGTTACTTACTATTTAGTAAATTGTTACTTACTATTTATTAAATTGTTACATACTATTTATTAAATTGTTTCATACTATTTATTAAATTGTTACCTACTATTTATTAAATTGTTACTCACTATTTATTAAACTGTTACTTACTATTTATTAAATTGTTACTTACTATTTATTAAATTGTTACTTACTCTTTATTAAATTGTTACTGATTATTAAATTGATACTTACTATTTATTAAATTGTTACTTACTATTTAGTAAATTGTTACTTACTATTTATTAAATTGTTACATACTCTTTATTAAATTGTTTCATACTATTCATTAAATTGTTACTTACTATTTATTAAATTGTTACTCACTATTTATTAAATTGTTACTTACTATTTATTAAATTGTTACTTACTATTTACTAAATTGTTACTTACTATTTATTAAAGTATTACGTACTATGTATTAAATTGTTACTTACTATTTATTAAATTGTTACATACTATTTTTTAAATTGTTACTTACAATTTATTAAATTGTTACTTGCTATTTATCAAATTGTTACTTACTATTTATTAAATTGTTACTTACTATTTATTAAATTGTTACTTACTATTTATTAAATTATTACTTACTATTTATTAAATTGTTACTTACTATTTATTAAATTGTTACTGTTTATTAAATTGTTACTTACTATTTATCAAATTGTTACTTTCTATTTATCAAATCGTTACTTACTATTTATCAAATTGTTACTTACTATTTATTAAAATGTTTCTTACTATTTATTAAATTGTTACTTACTATTTATTAAGTTGTTACTTACTATTAATTAAATTGTTACTATCTATTTATTAAATTGTTACTTACTATTTATTAAATTGTTACTTACTATTTATCAAATGGTTACTTACTATTTATCAAATGGTTACTTACTATTTATCAAATTGTTACTTACTATTTATCAAATTGTTACTTACTATTTATCAAATTGTTACTTACTATTTATTAAATTGTTACATACTATTTATTAAATTGTTACTTACTATTTGTTAAATTGTTACTAACTATTTATCAAATGGTTACTTACTATTTATCAAATGGTTACTTACTATTTATCAAATGGTTACTTACTATTTATCAAATTGTTACTTACTATTTATCAAATTGTTACTTACTATTTATCAAATTGTTTCTTACTATTTATTAAATTGTTACTTACTATTTATTAAATTGTTACTTACTATTTATCAAATTGTTACTTACTATTTATTAAATTGTTACTTACTAGTTATTAAATTGTTACTATTTTTTAAATTGTTACTTACTATTTATTAAATTGTTACTTACTATTTATTAAATTGTTACTTACTCTTTATTAAATTGTTACTGTTTATTAAATTGTTACTTACTATTTATTAAATTGTTACTTACTATTTAGTAAATTGTTACTTACTATTTATTAAATTGTTACATACTATTTATTAAATTGTTTCATACTATTTATTAAATTGTTACCTACTATTTATTAAATTGTTACTCACTATTTATTAAATTGTTACTTACTATTTATTAAATTGTTACTTACTATTTATTAAATTGTTACTTACTAGTTATTAAATTGTTACTATTTTTTAAATTGTTACTTACTATTTATTAAATTGTTACTTACTATTTATTAAATTGTTACTTACTCTTTATTAAATTGTTACTGTTTATTAAATTGTTACTTACTATTTATTAAATTGTTACTTACTATTTAGTAAATTGTTACTTACTATTTATTAAATTGTTACATACTATTTATTAAATTGTTTCATACTATTTATTAAATTGTTACCTACTATTTATTAAATTGTTACTCACTATTTATTAAACTGTTACTTACTATTTATTAAATTGTTACTTACTATTTATTAAATTGTTACTTACTCTTTATTAAATTGTTACTGATTATTAAATTGTTACTTACTATTTATTAAATTGTTACTTACTATTTAGTAAATTGTTACTTACTATTTATTAAATTGTTACATACTCTTTATTAAATTGTTTCATACTATTCATTAAATTGTTACTTACTATTTATTAAATTGTTACTCACTATTTATTAAATTGTTACTTACTATTTATTAAATTGTTACTTACTATTTACTAAATTGTTACTTACTATTTATTAAAGTATTACGTACTATGTATTAAATTGTTACTTACTATTTATTAAATTGTTACATACTATTTTTTAAATTGTTACTTACAATTTATTAAATTGTTACTTGCTATTTATCAAATTGTTACTTACTATTTATTAAATTGTTACTTACTATTTATTAAATTGTTACTTACTATTTATTAAATTATTACTTACTATTTATTAAATTGTTACTTACTATTTATTAAATTGTTACTGTTTATTAAATTGTTACTTACTATTTATCAAATTGTTACTTTCTATTTATCAAATCGTTACTTACTATTTATCAAATTGTTACTTACTATTTATTAAAATGTTTCTTACTATTTATTAAATTGTTACTTACTATTTATTAAGTTGTTACTTACTATTAATTAAATTGTTACTATCTATTTATTAAATTGTTACTTACTATTTATTAAATTGTTACTTACTATTTATCAAATGGTTACTTACTATTTATCAAATGGTTACTTACTATTTATCAAATTGTTACTTACTATTTATCAAATTGTTACTTACTATTTATCAAATTGTTACTTACTATTTATTAAATTGTTACATACTATTTATTAAATTGTTACTTACTATTTGTTAAATTGTTACTAACTATTTATCAAATGGTTACTTACTATTTATCAAATGGTTACTTACTATTTATCAAATGGTTACTTACTATTTATCAAATTGTTACTTACTATTTATCAAATTGTTACTTACTATTTATCAAATTGTTTCTTACTATTTATTAAATTGTTACTTACTATTTATTAAATTGTTACTCAATATGTATTAAATTGTTACTTACTATTTATTAAATTGTTACACACTATTTATTAAATTGTTACTTACTATTTATGAAATTGTTACTCACTATTTATTAAATTGTTACTTACTATTTATTAAATTGATACTTACTATATACTAAATTGTTACTTACTATTTATTAAATTATTACTTACTATGTATTAAATTGTTACTTACTATTTATTAAATTGTTACATACTATTTATTAAATTGTTACTTACAATTTATCAAATTGTTACTTACTATTTATCAAATTGTTACTTACTATTTATTAAATTGTTACTTACTATTTATTAAATTGTTACTTACTATTTATTAAATTATTACTTACTATTTATCAAATTGTTTCTTACTATTTATTAAATTGTTACTTACTATTTATTAAGTTGTTACTCAATATGTATTAAATTGTTACTTACTATTTATTAAATTGTTACACACTATTTATTAAATGGTTACTTACTATTTATCAAATGGTTACTTACTATTTATCAAATTGTTACTTACTATTTATCAAATTGTTACTTACTATTTATCAAATTGTTACTTACTATTTATCAAATTGTTACTTACTATTTATTAAATTGTTACTTACTATTAATTAAATTGTTACTTACTATTTATTAAATTGTTACTTACTATTAATTAAATTGTTACTTGCTATTTATCAAATTGTTACTTACTATTTATTAAATTGTTACTTACTATTTATTAAATTGTTACTATTTTTTAAATTGTTACTTACTTTTTATTAAATTGTTACTTACTATTTATTAAATTGTTACTTACTTTTTATTAAATTGTTACTTACTATTTATTAAATTGTTACTTACTATGTATTAAATTGTTACTTACTATTTATTAAATTGTTACATACTATTTATTAAATTGTTACTTACTATTTATTAAATTGTTACTTACTATTTATTAAAACGTTTCTTACTATTTATTAAATTGTTACTTACTATTTATTAAGTTGTTACTTACTATTAATTAAATTGTTACTATCTATTTATTAAATTTTTACATACTATATATTAAATTGTTACTTACTATTTATCAAATGGTTACTTACTATTTATCAAATGGTTACTTACTATTTATTAAATTGTTACTTACTATTTATTAAATTGTTACTTACTATGTATTAAATTGTTACTTACTATTTTTAAGTTGTTACATACTATTTATTAAATTGTTACTTACAATTTATTAAATTGTTACTTACTATTTATTAAATTGTTACTTACTATTTATTAAATTGTTACTTACTATTTATTAAATTGTTACTTACTGTTTATTAAATTGTTACTTACTATTTATTAAATTGTCACTTACTATTTATTAAATTGTTACTTACTATTTATCAAATTGTTACTTACTATTTATTAAATTGTTACTTACTAGTTATTAAATTGTTACTATTTTTTAAATTGTTACTTACTATTTATTAAATTGTTACTTACTATTTATTAAATTGTTACTTTCTATTTAGTAAATTGTTACTTACTATTTATTAAATTGTTACATACTATTTATTAAATTGTTTCATACTATTTATTAAATTGTTACTTACTATTTATTAAATTGTTACTCACTATTTATTAAATTGTTACTTACTATTTATTAAATTGTTACTTACTATTTATTAAATTGTTACTTACTCTTTATTAAATTGTTACTGTTTATTAAATTGTTACTTACTATTTATTAAATTGTTACTTACTATTTAGTAAATTGTTACTTACTATTTATTAAATTGTTACATACTATTTATTAAATTGTTTCATACTATTTATTATATTGTTACTTACTATTTATTAAATTGTTACTCACTATTTATTAAATTGTTACTTACTATTTACTAAATTGTTACTTACTATTTATTAAATTATTACTTACTATGTATTAAATTGTTACTTACTATTTATTAAATTGTTACATACTATTTATTAAATTGTTACTTACAATTTATCAAATTGTTACTTACTATTTATCAAATTGTTACTTACTATTTATTAAATTGTTACTTACTATTTATTAAATTGTTACACACTATTTATTAAATGGTTACTTACTATTTATCAAATTGTTACTTACTATTTATCAAATTGTTACTTACTATTTATCAAATTGTTACTTACTATTTATCAAATTGTTTCTTACTATTTATTAAATTGTTACTTACTACTTATTAAATTGTTACTTACTATGTATTAAATTGTTACTTACTACTTATTAAATTGTTACTTACTATGTATTAAATTGTTACTTACTATTTATTAAATTGTTACACACTATTTATTAAATGGTTACTTACTATTTATCAAATTGTTACTTACTATTTATCAAATTGTTACTTACTATTTATCAAATTGTTTCTTACTATTTATTAAATTGTTACTTACTATTTATTAAATTGTTACTTACTATTTATCAAATTGTTACTTACTATTTATTAAATTGTTACTTACTAGTTATTAAATTGTTACTATTTTTTAAATTGTTACTTACTATTTATTAAATTGTTACTTACTATTTATTAAATTGTTACTTACTCTTTATTAAATTGTTACTGTTTATTAAATTGTTACTTACTATTTATTAAATTGTTACTTACTATTTAGTAAATTGTTACTTACTATTTATTAAATTGTTACATACTATTTATTAAATTGTTTCATACTATTTATTAAATTGTTACCTACTATTTATTAAATTGTTACTCACTATTTATTAAATTGTTACTTACTATTTATTAAATTGTTACTTACTATTTATTAAATTGTTACTTACTCTTTATTAAATTGTTACTGATTATTAAATTGTTACTTACTATTTATTAAATTGTTACTTACTATTTAGTAAATTGTTACTTACTATTTATTAAATTGTTACATACTATTTATTAAATTGTTTCATACTATTCATTAAATTGTTACTTACTATTTATTAAATTGTTACTCACTATTTATTAAATTGTTACTTACTATTTATTAAATTGTTACTTACTATTTACTAAATTGTTACTTACTATTTATTAAAGTATTACTTACTATGTATTAAATTGTTACTTACTATTTATTAAATTGTTACATACTATTTTTTAAATTGTTACTTACAATTTATCAAATTGTTACTTACTATTTATCAAATTGTTACTTACTATTTATTAAATTGTTACTTACTATTTATTAAATTGTTACTTACTATTTATTAAATTGTTACTTACTATTTATTAAATTGTTACTTGCTATTTATCAAATTGTTACTTACTATATATTAAATTGTTACTTACTATTTATTAAATTGTTACTTACTATTTATTAAATTGTTACTTACTATTTATTAAATTGTTACTATTTATTAAATTGTTACTTACTATTTATTAAATTGTTACTTACTATTTATTAAATTGTTACTTACTGTTTATTAAATTGTTACTTACTATTTATTAAATTGTTACTTATTATTTATTAAATTGTTTCTTACTATTTATTAAATTGTTACTTACTATTTATTAAATTGTTACTTACTATTTATTAAATTGTTACTTACTATTTATCAAATTGTTACTTACTATTTATTAAATTGTTACTTACTAGTTATTAAATTGTTACTATTTTTTAAATTGTTACTTACTATTTATTAAATTGTTACTTACTTTTTATTAAATTGTTACTTACTCTTTATTAAATTGTTACTGTTTATTAAATTGTTACTTACTATTTATTAAATTGTTACTTACTATTTAGTAAATTGTTACTTACTATTTATTAAATTGTTACATACTATTTATTAAATTGTTTCATACTATTTATTAAATTGTTACCTACTATTTATTAAATTGTTACTCACTATTTATTAAACTGTTACTTACTATTTATTAAATTGTTACTTACTATTTATTAAATTGTTACTTACTCTTTATTAAATTGTTACTGATTATTAAATTGTTACTTACTATTTATTAAATTGTTACTTACTATTTAGTAAATTGTTACTTACTATTTATTAAATTGTTACATACTCTTTATTAAATTGTTTCATACTATTCATTAAATTGTTACTTACTATTTATTAAATTGTTACTCACTATTTATTAAATTGTTACTTACTATTTATTAAATTGTTACTTACTATTTACTAAATTGTTACTTACTATTTATTAAAGTATTACGTACTATGTATTAAATTGTTACTTACTATTTATTAAATTGTTACATACTATTTTTTAAATTGTTACTTACAATTTATTAAATTGTTACTTGCTATTTATCAAATTGTTACTTACTATTTATTAAATTGTTACTTACTATTTATTAAATTGTTACTTACTATTTATTAAATTATTACTTACTATTTATTAAATTGTTACTTACTATTTATTAAATTGTTACTGTTTATTAAATTGTTACTTACTATTTATCAAATTGTTACTTTCTATTTATCAAATCGTTACTTACTATTTATCAAATTGTTACTTACTATTTATTAAAATGTTTCTTACTATTTATTAAATTGTTACTTACTATTTATTAAGTTGTTACTTACTATTAATTAAATTGTTACTATCTATTTATTAAATTGTTACTTACTATTTATTAAATTGTTACTTACTATTTATCAAATGGTTACTTACTATTTATCAAATGGTTACTTACTATTTATCAAATTGTTACTTACTATTTATCAAATTGTTACTTACTATTTATCAAATTGTTACTTACTATTTATTAAATTGTTACATACTATTTATTAAATTGTTACTTACTATTTGTTAAATTGTTACTAACTATTTATCAAATGGTTACTTACTATTTATCAAATGGTTACTTACTATTTATCAAATGGTTACTTACTATTTATCAAATTGTTACTTACTATTTATCAAATTGTTACTTACTATTTATCAAATTGTTTCTTACTATTTATTAAATTGTTACTTACTATTTATTAAATTGTTACTCAATATGTATTAAATTGTTACTTACTATTTATTAAATTGTTACACACTATTTATTAAATTGTTACATACTATTTTTTAAATTGTTACTTACAATTTATTAAATTGTTACTTGCTATTTATCAAATTGTTACTTACTATTTATTAAATTGTTACTTACTATTTATTAAATTGTTACTTACTATTTATTAAATTATTACTTACTATTTATTAAATTGTTACTTACTATTTATTAAATTGTTACTGTTTATTAAATTGTTACTTACTATTTATCAAATTGTTACTTTCTATTTATCAAATCGTTACTTACTATTTATCAAATTGTTACTTACTATTTATTAAAATGTTTCTTACTATTTATTAAATTGTTACTTACTATTTATTAAGTTGTTACTTACTATTAATTAAATTGTTACTATCTATTTATTAAATTGTTACTTACTATTTATTAAATTGTTACTTACTATTTATCAAATGGTTACTTACTATTTATCAAATGGTTACTTACTATTTATCAAATTGTTACTTACTATTTATCAAATTGTTACTTACTATTTATCAAATTGTTACTTACTATTTATTAAATTGTTACATACTATTTATTAAATTGTTACTTACTATTTGTTAAATTGTTACTAACTATTTATCAAATGGTTACTTACTATTTATCAAATGGTTACTTACTATTTATCAAATGGTTACTTACTATTTATCAAATTGTTACTTACTATTTATCAAATTGTTACTTACTATTTATCAAATTGTTTCTTACTATTTATTAAATTGTTACTTACTATTTATTAAATTGTTACTCAATATGTATTAAATTGTTACTTACTATTTATTAAATTGTTACACACTATTTATTAAATTGTTACTTACTATTTATGAAATTGTTACTCACTATTTATTAAATTGTTACTTACTATTTATTAAATTGATACTTACTATATACTAAATTGTTACTTACTATTTATTAAATTATTACTTACTATGTATTAAATTGTTACTTACTATTTATTAAATTGTTACATACTATTTATTAAATTGTTACTTACAATTTATCAAATTGTTACTTACTATTTATCAAATTGTTACTTACTATTTATTAAATTGTTACTTACTATTTATTAAATTGTTACTTACTATTTATTAAATTATTACTTACTATTTATCAAATTGTTTCTTACTATTTATTAAATTGTTACTTACTATTTATTAAGTTGTTACTCAATATGTATTAAATTGTTACTTACTATTTATTAAATTGTTACACACTATTTATTAAATGGTTACTTACTATTTATCAAATTGTTACTTACTATTTATCAAATTGTTACTTACTATTTATCAAATTGTTACTTACTATTTATCAAATTGTTTCTTACTATTTATTAAATTGTTACTTACTACTTATTAAATTGTTACTTACTATGTATTAAATTGTTACTTACTATTTATTAAATTGTTACACACTATTTATTAAATTGTTACTTACTATTTATTAAATTGTTACATACTATTTATTGAATTGTTACTTACTATTTATTAAATTGTTACTAACTATTTATCAAATGGTTACTTACTATTTATCAAATGGTTACTTACTATTTATTAAATGGTTACTTACTATTTATCAAATTGTTACTTACTATTTATCAAATTGTTACTTACTATTTATCAAATTGTTACTTACTATTTATAAAATTGTTACTTACTATTTATCAAATTGTTTCTTACTATTTATTAAATTGTTACTTACTATTTATTAAATTGTTACTTACTATGTATTAAATTGTTACTTACTATTTATTAAATTGTTACACACTATTTATTAAATTGTTACTTACTATTTATGAAATTGTTACTCACTATTTATTAAAGTGTTACTTACTATTTATTAAGTTGTTACTAACTATTAATTAAATTGTTACTATCTATTTATTAAATTGTTACTTACTATTTATTAAATTGTTACTTACTATTTATCAAATGGTTACTTACTATTTATCAAATGGTTACTTACTATTTATCAAATTGTTACTTACTATTTATCAAATTGTTACTTACTATTTATCAAATTGTTACTTACTATTTATTAAATTGTTACTTACTCTTCATTAAATTGTTACTGTTTATTAAATTGTTACTTACTATTTATCAAATTGTTACTTCCTATTTATCAAATCGTTACTTACTATTTATCAAATTGTTACTTACTATTTATTAAAATGTTTCTTACTATTTATTAAATTGTTACTTACTATTTATTAAGTTGTTACTAACTATTAATTAAATTGTTACTATCTATTTATTAAATTGTTACTTACTATTTATTAAATTGTTACTTACTATTTTTCAAATGGTTACTTACTATTTATCAAATGGTTACTTACTATTTATCAAATTGTTACTTACTATTTATCAAATTGTTACTTACTATTTATCAAATTGTTACTTACTATTTATTAAATTGTTACATACTATTTATTAAATTGTTACTTACTATTTATCAAATGGTTACTTACTATTTATCAAATGGTTACTTACTATTTATCAAATGGTTACTTACTATTTATCAAATTGTTACTTACTATTTATCAAATTGTTTCTTACTATTTATTAAATTGTTACTTACTATTTATTAAATTGTTACTTACTATTTATTAAATTGTTACTTACTCTTTATTAAATTGTTACTTACTATTTATTAATTGTTACTTACTATTTATCAAATGGTTACTTACTATTTATCAAATGGTTACTTACTATTTATCAAATGGTTACTTACTATTTATCAAATTGTTACTTACTATTTATCAAATTGTTACTTACTATTTATCAAATTGTTACTTACTATTTATCAAATTGTTACTTACTATTTATTAAATTGTTACTTACTATTAATTAAATTGTTACTTACTATTTATTAAATTGTTACTTACTATTAATTAAATTGTTACTTGCTATTTATCAAATTGTTACTTACTATTTATTAAATTGTTACTTACTATTTATTAAATTGTTACTATTTTTTAAATTCCTACTTACTTTTTATTAAATTGTTACTTACTATTTATTAAATTGTTACTTACTTTTTATTAAATTGTTACTTACTATTTATTAAATTGTTACATACTATGTATTAAATTGTTACTTACTATTTATTAAATTGTTACATACTATTTATTAAATTGTTACTTACTATTTATTAAATTGTTACTTACTATTTATTAAAACGTTTCTTACTATTTATTAAATTGTTACTTACTATTTATTAAGTTGTTACTTACTATTAATTAAATTGTTACTATCTATTTATTAAATTTTTACATACTATATATTAAATTGTTACTTACTATTTATCAAATGGTTACTTACTATTTATCAAATGGTTACTTACTATTTATTAAATTGTTACTTACTATTTATTAAATTGTTACTTACTATGTATTAAATTGTTACTTACTATTTTTAAGTTGTTACATACTATTTATTAAATTGTTACTTACAATTTATTAAATTGTTACTTACTATTTATTAAATTGTTACTTACTATTTATTAAATTGTTACTTACTATTTATTAAATTGTTACTTACTGTTTATTAAATTGTTTCTTACTATTTATTAAATTGTCACTTACTATTTATTAAATTGTTACTTACTATTTATCAAATTGTTACTTACTATTTATTAAATTGTTACTTACTAGTTATTAAATTGTTACTATTTTTTAAATTGTTACTTACTATTTATTAAATTGTTACTTACTATTTATTAAATTGTTACTTTCTATTTAGTAAATTGTTACTTACTATTTATTAAATTGTTACATACTATTTATTAAATTGTTTCATACTATTTATTAAATTGTTACTTACTATTTATTAAATTGTTACTCACTATTTATTAAATTGTTACTTACTATTTATTAAATTGTTACTTACTATTTATTAAATTGTTACCTACTCTTTATTAAATTGTTACTGTTTATTAAATTGTTACTTACTATTTATTAAATTGTTACTTACTATTTAGTAAATTGTTACTTACTATTTATTAAATTGTTACATACTATTTATTAAATTGTTTCATACTATTTATTATATTGTTACTTACTATTTATTAAATTGTTACTCACTATTTATTAAATTGTTACTTACTATTTACTAAATTGTTACTTACTATTTATTAAATTATTACTTACTATGTATTAAATTGTTACTTACTATTTATTAAATTGTTACATACTATTTATTAAATTGTTACTTACAATTTATCAAATTGTTACTTACTATTTATCAAATTGTTACTTACTATTTATTAAATTGTTACTTACTATTTATTAAATTGTTACACACTATTTATTAAATGGTTACTTACTATTTATCAAATTGTTACTTACTATTTATCAAATTGTTACTTACTATTTATCAAATTGTTACTTACTATTTATCAAATTGTTTCTTACTATTTATTAAATTGTTACTTACTACTTATTAAATTGTTACTTACTATGTATTAAATTGTTACTTACTATTTATTAAATTGTTACACACTATTTATTAAATTGTTACTTACTATTTATTAAATTGTTACTTACTATTTATTAAATTGTTACTTACTATTTATTAAATTGTTACTATTTTTTAAATTGTTACTTACTATTTATTAAATTGTTAATTACTATTTATTAAATTGTTACTTGCTCTTTATTAAATTGTTACTGATTATTAAATTGTTACTTACTATTTATTAAATTGTTACTTACTATTTAGTAAATTGTTACTTACTATTTATTAAATTGTTACTTATTATTTATTAAATTGTTTCTTACTATTTATTAAATTGTTACTTACTATTTAATAAATTGTTACTTACTATTTATTAAATTGTTACTTACTATTTATCAAATTGTTACTTACTATTTATTAAATTGTTACTTACTATTTATTAAATTGTTACTTACTATTTATTAAATTGTTACTTACTATTTATTAAATTGTTACTTACTATTTATTAAATTGTTACTTATTATTTATTAAATTGACACTTACTATTTATTAAATTGTTACAAACTATTTATTAAATTGTTACTTACTATTTATTAAATTGTTACATACTCTTTATTAAATTGTTACTTACTATTTATTAATTGTTACTTACTATTTATCAAATGGTTACTTACTATTTATCAAATGGTTACTTACTATTTATCAAATGGTTACTTACTATTTATCAAATGGTTACTTACTATTTATCAAATTGTTACTTACTATTTATCAAATTTATACTTACTATTTATCAAATTGTTACTTACTATTTATTAAATTGTTACTTACTATTAATTAAATTGTTACTTACTATTTATTAAATTGTTACTTACTATTAATTAAATTGTTACTTGCTATTTATCAAATTGTTACTTACTATATAGTAAATTGTTACTTACAATTTATTAAATTGTTACTTACTATTTATTAAATTGTTACTTACTATTTATTAAATTGTTACTATTTTTTAAATTGTTACTTACTTTTTATTAAATTGTTACTTACTATTTATTAAATTGTTACTTACTTTTTATTAAATTGTTTCTTACTATTTAGTAAATTGTTACTTACTATTTATTAAATTGTTACATACTATTTATTAAATTGTTTCATACTATTTATTAAATTGTTACCTACTATTTATTAAATTGTTACTCACTATTTATTAAATTGTTACTTACTATTTATTAAATTGTTACTTACTATTTATTAAATTGTTACTTACTCTTTATTAAATTGTTACTGATTATTAAATTGTTACTTACTATTTATTAAATTGTTACTTACTATTTAGTAAATTGTTACTTACTATTTATTAAATTGTTACATACTATTTATTAAATTGTTTCATACTATTCATTAAATTGTTACTTACTATTTATTAAATTGTTACTCACTATTTATTAAATTGTTACTTACTATTTATTAAATTGTTACTTACTATTTACTAAATTGTTACTTACTATTTATTAAAGTATTACTTACTATGTATTAAATTGTTACTTACTATTTATTAAATTGTTACATACTATTTTTTAAATTGTTACTTACAATTTATCAAATTGTTACTTACTATTTATCAAATTGTTACTTACTATTTATTAAATTGTTACTTACTATTTATTAAATTGTTACTTACTATTTATTAAATTGTTACTTACTATTTATTAAATTGTTACTTGCTATTTATCAAATTGTTACTTACTATATATTAAATTGTTACTTACTATTTATTAAATTGTTACTTACTATTTATTAAATTGTTACTTACTATTTATTAAATTGTTACTATTTATTAAATTGTTACTTACTATTTATTAAATTGTTACTTACTATTTATTAAATTGTTACTTACTGTTTATTAAATTGTTACTTACTATTTATTAAATTGTTACTTATTATTTATTAAATTGTTTCTTACTATTTATTAAATTGTTACTTACTATTTATTAAATTGTTACTTACTATTTATTAAATTGTTACTTACTATTTATCAAATTGTTACTTACTATTTATTAAATTGTTACTTACTAGTTATTAAATTGTTACTATTTTTTAAATTGTTACTTACTATTTATTAAATTGTTACTTACTATTTATTAAATTGTTACTTACTCTTTATTAAATTGTTACTGTTTATTAAATTGTTACTTACTATTTATTAAATTGTTACTTACTATTTAGTAAATTGTTACTTACTATTTATTAAATTGTTACATACTATTTAATAAATTGTTTCATACTATTTATTAAATTGTTACCTACTATTTATTAAATTGTTACTCACTATTTATTAAACTGTTACTTACTATTTATTAAATTGTTACTTACTATTTATTAAATTGTTACTTACTCTTTATTAAATTGTTACTGATTATTAAATTGTTACTTACTATTTATTAAATTGTTACTTACTATTTAGTAAATTGTTACTTACTATTTATTAAATTGTTACATACTCTTTATTAAATTGTTTCATACTATTCATTAAATTGTTACTTACTATTTATTAAATTGTTACTCACTATTTATTAAATTGTTACTTACTATTTATTAAATTGTTACTTACTATTTACTAAATTGTTACTTACTATTTATTAAAGTATTACGTACTATGTATTAAATTGTTACTTACTATTTATTAAATTGTTACATACTATTTTTTAAATTGTTACTTACAATTTATTAAATTGTTACTTGCTATTTATCAAATTGTTACTTACTATTTATTAAATTGTTACTTACTATTTATTAAATTGTTACTTACTATTTATTAAATTATTACTTACTATTTATTAAATTGTTACTTACTATTTATTAAATTGTTACTGTTTATTAAATTGTTACTTACTATTTATCAAATTGTTACTTTCTATTTATCAAATCGTTACTTACTATTTATCAAATTGTTACTTACTATTTATTAAAATGTTTCTTACTATTTATTAAATTGTTACTTACTATTTATTAAGTTGTTACTTACTATTAATTAAATTGTTACTATCTATTTATTAAATTGTTACTTACTATTTATTAAATTGTTACTTACTATTTATCAAATGGTTACTTACTATTTATCAAATGGTTACTTACTATTTATCAAATTGTTACTTACTATTTATCAAATTGTTACTTACTATTTATCAAATTGTTACTTACTATTTATTAAATTGTTACATACTATTTATTAAATTGTTACTTACTATTTGTTAAATTGTTACTAACTATTTATCAAATGGTTACTTACTATTTATCAAATGGTTACTTACTATTTATCAAATGGTTACTTACTATTTATCAAATTGTTACTTACTATTTATCAAATTGTTACTTACTATTTATCAAATTGTTTCTTACTATTTATTAAATTGTTACTTACTATTTATTAAATTGTTACTCAATATGTATTAAATTGTTACTTACTATTTATTAAATTGTTACACACTATTTATTAAATTGTTACTTACTATTTATGAAATTGTTACTCACTATTTATTAAATTGTTACTTACTATTTATTAAATTGATACTTACTATATACTAAATTGTTACTTACTATTTATTAAATTATTACTTACTATGTATTAAATTGTTACTTACTATTTATTAAATTGTTACATACTATTTATTAAATTGTTACTTACAATTTATCAAATTGTTACTTACTATTTATCAAATTGTTACTTACTATTTATTAAATTGTTACCTACTATTTATTAAATTGTTACTCACTATTTATTAAACTGTTACTTACTATTTATTAAATTGTTACTTACTATTTATTAAATTGTTACTTACTCTTTATTAAATTGTTACTGATTATTAAATTGTTACTTACTATTTATTAAATTGTTACTTACTATTTAGTAAATTGTTACTTACTATTTATTAAATTGTTACATACTCTTTATTAAATTGTTTCATACTATTCATTAAATTGTTACTTACTATTTATTAAATTGTTACTCACTATTTATTAAATTGTTACTTACTATTTATTAAATTATTACTTACTATTTACTAAATTGTTACTTACTATTTATTAAAGTATTACGTACTATGTATTAAATTGTTACTTACTATTTATTAAATTGTTACATACTATTTTTTAAATTGTTACTTACAATTTATTAAATTGTTACTTGCTATTTATCAAATTGTTACTTACTATTTATTAAATTGTTACTTACTATTTATAAATTGTTACTTACTATTTATTAAATTATTACTTACTATTTATTAAATTGTTACTTACTATTTATTAAATTGTTACTGTTTATTAAATTGTTACTTACTATTTATCAAATTGTTACTTTCTATTTATCAAATCGTTACTTACTATTTATCAAATTGTTACTTACTATTTATTAAAATGTTTCTTACTATTTATTAAATTGTTACTTACTATTTATTAAGTTGTTACTTACTATTAATTAAATTGTTACTATCTATTTATTAAATTGTTACTTACTATTTATTAAATTGTTACTTACTATTTATCAAATGGTTACTTACTATTTATTAAATTGTTACTATTTTTTAAATTGTTACTTACTATTTATTAAATTGTTAATTACTATTTATTAAATTGTTACTTGCTCTTTATTAAATTGTTACTGATTATTAAATTGTTACTTACTATTTATTAAATTGTTACTTACTATTTAGTAAATTGTTACTTACTATTTATTAAATTGTTACTTATTATTTATTAAATTGTTTCTTACTATTTATTAAATTGTTACTTACTATTTAATAAATTGTTACTTACTATTTATTAAATTGTTACTTACTATTTATCAAATTGTTACTTACTATTTATTAAATTGTTACTTACTATTTATTAAATTGTTACTTACTATTTATTAAATTGTTACTTACTATTTATTAAATTGTTACTTACTATTTATTAAATTGTTACTTATTATTTATTAAATTGACACTTACTATTTATTAAATTGTTACAAACTATTTATTAAATTGTTACTTACTATTTATTAAATTGTTACATACTCTTTATTAAATTGTTACTTACTATTTATTAATTGTTACTTACTATTTATCAAATGGTTACTTACTATTTATCAAATGGTTACTTACTATTTATCAAATGGTTACTTACTATTTATCAAATGGTTACTTACTATTTATCAAATTGTTACTTACTATTTATCAAATTTATACTTACTATTTATCAAATTGTTACTTACTATTTATTAAATTGTTACTTACTATTAATTAAATTGTTACTTACTATTTATTAAATTGTTACTTACTATTAATTAAATTGTTACTTGCTATTTATCAAATTGTTACTTACTATATAGTAAATTGTTACTTACAATTTATTAAATTGTTACTTACTATTTATTAAATTGTTACTTACTATTTATTAAATTGTTACTATTTTTTAAATTGTTACTTACTTTTTATTAAATTGTTACTTACTATTTATTAAATTGTTACTTACTTTTTATTAAATTGTTTCTTACTATTTAGTAAATTGTTACTTACTATTTATTAAATTGTTACATACTATTTATTAAATTGTTTCATACTATTTATTAAATTGTTACCTACTATTTATTAAATTGTTACTCACTATTTATTAAATTGTTACTTACTATTTATTAAATTGTTACTTACTATTTATTAAATTGTTACTTACTCTTTATTAAATTGTTACTGATTATTAAATTGTTACTTACTATTTATTAAATTGTTACTTACTATTTAGTAAATTGTTACTTACTATTTATTAAATTGTTACATACTATTTATTAAATTGTTTCATACTATTCATTAAATTGTTACTTACTATTTATTAAATTGTTACTCACTATTTATTAAATTGTTACTTACTATTTATTAAATTGTTACTTACTATTTACTAAATTGTTACTTACTATTTATTAAAGTATTACTTACTATGTATTAAATTGTTACTTACTATTTATTAAATTGTTACATACTATTTTTTAAATTGTTACTTACAATTTATCAAATTGTTACTTACTATTTATCAAATTGTTACTTACTATTTATTAAATTGTTACTTACTATTTATTAAATTGTTACTTACTATTTATTAAATTGTTACTTACTATTTATTAAATTGTTACTTGCTATTTATCAAATTGTTACTTACTATATATTAAATTGTTACTTACTATTTATTAAATTGTTACTTACTATTTATTAAATTGTTTCTTACTATTTATTAAATTGTTACTATTTATTAAATTGTTACTTACTATTTATTAAATTGTTACTTACTATTTATTAAATTGTTACTTACTGTTTATTAAATTGTTACTTACTATTTATTAAATTGTTACTTATTATTTATTAAATTGTTTCTTACTATTTATTAAATTGTTACTTACTATTTATTAAATTGTTACTTACTATTTATTAAATTGTTACTTACTATTTATCAAATTGTTACTTACTATTTATTAAATTGTTACTTACTAGTTATTAAATTGTTACTATTTTTTAAATTGTTACTTACTATTTATTAAATTGTTACTTACTATTTATTAAATTGTTACTTACTCTTTATTAAATTGTTACTGTTTATTAAATTGTTACTTACTATTTATTAAATTGTTACTTACTATTTAGTAAATTGTTACTTACTATTTATTAAATTGTTACATACTATTTAATAAATTGTTTCATACTATTTATTAAATTGTTACCTACTATTTATTAAATTGTTACTCACTATTTATTAAACTGTTACTTACTATTTATTAAATTGTTACTTACTATTTATTAAATTGTTACTTACTCTTTATTAAATTGTTACTGATTATTAAATTGTTACTTACTATTTATTAAATTGTTACTTACTATTTAGTAAATTGTTACTTACTATTTATTAAATTGTTACATACTCTTTATTAAATTGTTTCATACTATTCATTAAATTGTTACTTACTATTTATTAAATTGTTACTCACTATTTATTAAATTGTTACTTACTATTTATTAAATTGTTACTTACTATTTACTAAATTGTTACTTACTATTTATTAAAGTATTACGTACTATGTATTAAATTGTTACTTACTATTTATTAAATTGTTACATACTATTTTTTAAATTGTTACTTACAATTTATTAAATTGTTACTTGCTATTTATCAAATTGTTACTTACTATTTATTAAATTGTTACTTACTATTTATTAAATTGTTACTTACTATTTATTAAATTATTACTTACTATTTATTAAATTGTTACTTACTATTTATTAAATTGTTACTGTTTATTAAATTGTTACTTACTATTTATCAAATTGTTACTTTCTATTTATCAAATCGTTACTTACTATTTATCAAATTGTTACTTACTATTTATTAAAATGTTTCTTACTATTTATTAAATTGTTACTTACTATTTATTAAGTTGTTACTTACTATTAATTAAATTGTTACTATCTATTTATTAAATTGTTACTTACTATTTATTAAATTGTTACTTACTATTTATCAAATGGTTACTTACTATTTATCAAATGGTTACTTACTATTTATCAAATTGTTACTTACTATTTATCAAATTGTTACTTACTATTTATCAAATTGTTACTTACTATTTATTAAATTGTTACATACTATTTATTAAATTGTTACTTACTATTTGTTAAATTGTTACTAACTATTTATCAAATGGTTACTTACTATTTATCAAATGGTTACTTACTATTTATCAAATGGTTACTTACTATTTATCAAATTGTTACTTACTATTTATCAAATTGTTACTTACTATTTATCAAATTGTTTCTTACTATTTATTAAATTGTTACTTACTATTTATTAAATTGTTACTCAATATGTATTAAATTGTTACTTACTATTTATTAAATTGTTACACACTATTTATTAAATTGTTACTTACTATTTATGAAATTGTTACTCACTATTTATTAAATTGTTACTTACTATTTATTAAATTGATACTTACTATATACTAAATTGTTACTTACTATTTATTAAATTATTACTTACTATGTATTAAATTGTTACTTACTATTTATTAAATTGTTACATACTATTTATTAAATTGTTACTTACAATTTATCAAATTGTTACTTACTATTTATCAAATTGTTACTTACTATTTATTAAATTGTTACCTACTATTTATTAAATTGTTACTCACTATTTATTAAACTGTTACTTACTATTTATTAAATTGTTACTTACTATTTATTAAATTGTTACTTACTCTTTATTAAATTGTTACTGATTATTAAATTGTTACTTACTATTTATTAAATTGTTACTTACTATTTAGTAAATTGTTACTTACTATTTATTAAATTGTTACATACTCTTTATTAAATTGTTTCATACTATTCATTAAATTGTTACTTACTATTTATTAAATTGTTACTCACTATTTATTAAATTGTTACTTACTATTTATTAAATTATTACTTACTATTTACTAAATTGTTACTTACTATTTATTAAAGTATTACGTACTATGTATTAAATTGTTACTTACTATTTATTAAATTGTTACATACTATTTTTTAAATTGTTACTTACAATTTATTAAATTGTTACTTGCTATTTATCAAATTGTTACTTACTATTTATTAAATTGTTACTTACTATTTATAAATTGTTACTTACTATTTATTAAATTATTACTTACTATTTATTAAATTGTTACTTACTATTTATTAAATTGTTACTGTTTATTAAATTGTTACTTACTATTTATCAAATTGTTACTTTCTATTTATCAAATCGTTACTTACTATTTATCAAATTGTTACTTACTATTTATTAAAATGTTTCTTACTATTTATTAAATTGTTACTTACTATTTATTAAGTTGTTACTTACTATTAATTAAATTGTTACTATCTATTTATTAAATTGTTACTTACTATTTATTAAATTGTTACTTACTATTTATCAAATGGTTACTTACTATTTATCAAATGGTTACTTACTATTTATCAAATTGTTACTTACTATTTATCAAATTGTTACTTACTATTTATCAAATTGTTACTTACTATTTATTAAATTGTTACATACTATTTATTAAATTGTTACTTACTATTTGTTAAATTGTTACTAACTATTTATCAAATGGTTACTTACTATTTATCAAATGGTTACTTACTATTTATCAAATGGTTACTTACTATTTATCAAATTGTTACTTACTATTTATCAAATTGTTACTTACTATTTATCAAATTGTTTCTTACTATTTATTAAATTGTTACTTACTATTTATTAAATTGTTACTCAATATGTATTAAATTGTTACTTACTATTTATTAAATTGTTACACACTATTTATTAAATTGTTACTTACTATTTATGAAATTGTTACTCACTATTTATTAAATTGTTACTTACTATTTATTAAATTGATACTTACTATATACTAAATTGTTACTTACTATTTATTAAATTATTACTTACTATGTATTAAATTGTTACTTACTATTTATTAAATTGTTACATACTATTTATTAAATTGTTACTTACAATTTATCAAATTGTTACTTACTATTTATCAAATTGTTACTTACTATTTATTAAATTGTTACTTACTATTTATTAAATTGTTACTTACTATTTATTAAATTATTACTTACTATTTATCAAATTGTTTCTTACTATTTATTAAATTGTTACTTACTATTTATTAAGTTGTTACTCAATATGTATTAAATTGTTACTTACTATTTATTAAATTGTTACACACTATTTATTAAATGGTTACTTACTATTTATCAAATTGTTACTTACTATTTATCAAATTGTTACTTACTATTTATCAAATTGTTACTTACTATTTATCAAATTGTTTCTTACTATTTATTAAATTGTTACTTACTACTTATTAAATTGTTACTTACTATGTATTAAATTGTTACTTACTATTTATTAAATTGTTACACACTATTTATTAAATTGTTACTTACTATTTATTAAATTGTTACATACTATTTATTGAATTGTTACTTACTATTTATTAAATTGTTACTAACTATTTATCAAATGGTTACTTACTATTTATCAAATGGTTACTTACTATTTATTAAATGGTTACTTACTATTTATCAAATTGTTACTTACTATTTATCAAATTGTTACTTACTATTTATAAAATTGTTACTTACTATTTATCAAATTGTTTCTTACTATTTATTAAATTGTTACTTACTATTTATTAAATTGTTACTTACTATGTATTAAATTGTTACTTACTATTTATTAAATTGTTACACACTATTTATTAAATTGTTACTTACTATTTATGAAATTGTTACTCACTATTTATTAAAGTGTTACTTACTATTTATTAAGTTGTTACTAACTATTAATTAAATTGTTACTATCTATTTATTAAATTGTTACTTACTATTTATTAAATTGTTACTTACTATTTATCAAATGGTTACTTACTATTTATCAAATGGTTACTTACTATTTATCAAATTGTTACTTACTATTTATCAAATTGTTACTTACTATTTATCAAATTGTTACTTACTATTTATTAAATTGTTACTTACTCTTCATTAAATTGTTACTGTTTATTAAATTGTTACTTACTATTTATCAAATTGTTACTTCCTATTTATCAAATCGTTACTTACTATTTATCAAATTGTTACTTACTATTTATTAAAATGTTTCTTACTATTTATTAAATTGTTACTTACTATTTATTAAGTTGTTACTAACTATTAATTAAATTGTTACTATCTATTTATTAAATTGTTACTTACTATTTATTAAATTGTTACTTACTATTTTTCAAATGGTTACTTACTATTTATCAAATGGTTACTTACTATTTATCAAATTGTTACTTACTATTTATCAAATTGTTACTTACTATTTATCAAATTGTTACTTACTATTTATTAAATTGTTACATACTATTTATTAAATTGTTACTTACTATTTATTAAATTGTTACTTACTCTTTATTAAATTGTTACTTACTATTTATTAATTGTTACTTACTATTTATCAAATGGTTACTTACTATTTATCAAATGGTTACTTACTATTTATCAAATGGTTACTTACTATTTATCAAATTGTTACTTACTATTTATCAAATTGTTACTTACTATTTATCAAATTGTTACTTACTATTTATCAAATTGTTACTTACTATTTATTAAATTGTTACTTACTATTAATTAAATTGTTACTTACTATTTATTAAATTGTTACTTACTATTAATTAAATTGTTACTTGCTATTTATCAAATTGTTACTTACTATTTATCAAATTGTTACTTACTATTTATCAAATTGTTTCTTACTATTTATTAAATTGTTACTTACTACTTATTAAATTGTTACTTACTATGTATTAAATTGTTACTTACTATTTATTAAATTGTTACACACTATTTATTAAATTGTTACTTACTATTTATTAAATTGTTACATACTATTTATTAAATTGTTACTTACTGTTTATTAAATTGTTTCTTACTATTTATTAAATTGTCACTTACTATTTATTAAATTGTTACTTACTATTTATCAAATTGTTACTTACTATTTATTAAATTGTTACTTACTAGATATTAAATTGTTACTATTTTTTAAATTGTTACTTACTATTTATTAAATTGTTACTTACTATTTATTAAATTGTTACTTTCTATTTAGTAAATTGTTACTTACTATTTATTAAATTGTTACATACTATTTATTAAATTGTTTCATACTATTTATTAAATTGTTACTTACTATTTATTAAATTGTTACTCACTATTTATTAAATTGTTACTTACTATTTATTAAATTGTTACTTACTATTTATTAAATTGTTACTTACTCTTTATTAAATTGTTACTGTTTATTAAATTGTTACTTACTATTTATTAAATTGTTACTTACTATTTAGTAAATTGTTACTTACTATTTATTAAATTGTTACATACTATTTATTAAATTGTTTCATACTATTTATTATATTGTTACTTACTATTTATTAAATTGTTACTCACTATTTATTAAATTGTTACTTACTATTTACTAAATTGTTACTTACTATTTATTAAATTATTACTTACTATGTATTAAATTGTTACTTACTATTTATTAAATTGTTACATACTATTTATTAAATTGTTACTTACAATTTATCAAATTGTTACTTACTATTTATCAAATTGTTACTTACTATTTATTAAATTGTTACTTACTATTTATTAAATTGTTACACACTATTTATTAAATGGTTACTTACTATTTATCAAATTGTTACTTACTATTTATCAAATTGTTACTTACTATTTATCAAATTGTTACTTACTATTTATCAAATTGTTTCTTACTATTTATTAAATTGTTACTTACTACTTATTAAATTGTTACTTACTATGTATTAAATTGTTACTTACTATTTATTAAATTGTTACACACTATTTATTAAATTGTTACTTACTATTTATTAAATTGTTACTTACTATTTATTAAATTGTTACTTACTATTTATTAAATTGTTACTATTTTTTAAATTGTTACTTACTATTTATTAAATTGTTAATTACTATTTATTAAATTGTTACTTGCTCTTTATTAAATTGTTACTGATTATTAAATTGTTACTTACTATTTATTAAATTGTTACTTACTATTTAGTAAATTGTTACTTACTATTTATTAAATTGTTACTTATTATTTATTAAATTGTTTCTTACTATTTATTAAATTGTTACTTACTATTTAATAAATTGTTACTTACTATTTATTAAATTGTTACTTACTATTTATCAAATTGTTACTTACTATTTATTAAATTGTTACTTACTATTTATTAAATTGTTACTTACTATTTATTAAATTGTTACTTACTATTTATTAAATTGTTACTTACTATTTATTAAATTGTTACTTATTATTTATTAAATTGACACTTACTATTTATTAAATTGTTACAAACTATTTATTAAATTGTTACTTACTATTTATTAAATTGTTACATACTCTTTATTAAATTGTTACTTACTATTTATTAATTGTTACTTACTATTTATCAAATGGTTACTTACTATTTATCAAATGGTTACTTACTATTTATCAAATGGTTACTTACTATTTATCAAATGGTTACTTACTATTTATCAAATTGTTACTTACTATTTATCAAATTGTTACTTACTATTTATCAAATTGTTACTTACTATTTATTAAATTGTTACTTACTATTAATTAAATTGTTACTTACTATTTATTAAATTGTTACTTACTATTAATTAAATTGTTACTTGCTATTTATCAAATTGTTACTTACTATATAGTAAATTGTTACTTACAATTTATTAAATTGTTACTTACTATTTATTAAATTGTTACTTACTATTTATTAAATTGTTACTATTTTTTAAATTGTTACTTACTTTTTATTAAATTGTTACTTACTATTTATTAAATTGTTACTTACTTTTTATTAAATTGTTACTTACTATTTATTAAATTGTTACTTACTATGTATTAAATTGTTACTTACTATTTATTAAATTGTTACATACTATTTATTAAATTGTTACTTACTATTTATTAAATTGTTACTTACTATTTATTAAAACGTTTCTTACTATTTATTAAATTGTTACTTACTATTTATTAAGTTGTTACTTACTATTAATTAAATTGTTACTATCTATTTATTAAATTTTTACATACTATATATTAAATTGTTACTTACTATTTATCAAATGGTTACTTACTATTTATCAAATGGTTACTTACTATTTATTAAATTGTTACTTACTCTTTATTAAATTGTTACTGTTTATTAAATTGTTACTTACTATTTATTAAATTGTTACTTACTATTTAGTAAATTGTTACTTACTATTTATTAAATTGTTACATACTATTTATTAAATTGTTTCATACTATTTATTAAATTGTTACCTACTATTTATTAAATTGTTACTCACTATTTATTAAATTGTTACTTACTATTTATTAAATTGTTACTTACTATTTATTAAATTGTTACTTACTCTTTATTAAATTGTTACTGATTATTAAATTGTTACTTACTATTTATTAAATTGTTACTTACTATTTAGTAAATTGTTACTTACTATTTATTAAATTGTTACATACTATTTATTAAATTGTTTCATACTATTCATTAAATTGTTACTTACTATTTATTAAATTGTTACTCACTATTTATTAAATTGTTACTTACTATTTATTAAATTGTTACTTACTATTTACTAAATTGTTACTTACTATTTATTAAATTATTACTTACTATGTATTAAATTGTTACTTACTATTTATTAAATTGTTACATACTATTTTTTAAATTGTTACTTACAATTTATTAAATTGTTACTTGCTATTTATCAAATTGTTACTTACTATTTATTAAATTGTTACTTACTATTTATTAAATTGTTACTTACTATTAATTAAATTATTACTTACTATTTATTAAATTGTTACTTACTATTTATTAAATTGTTACTGTTTATTAAATTGTTACTTACTATTTATCAAATTGTTACTTTCTATTTATCAAATCGTTACTTACTATTTATCAAATTGTTACTTACTATTTATTAAAATGTTTCTTACTATTTATTAAATTGTTACTTACTATTTATTAAGTTGTTACTTACTATTAATTAAATTGTTACTATCTATTTATTAAATTGTTACTTACTATTTATTAAATTGTTACTTACTATTTATCAAATGGTTACTTACTATTTATCAAATGGTTACTTACTATTTATCAAATTGTTACTTACTATTTATCAAATTGTTACTTACTATTTATCAAATTGTTACTTACTATTTATTAAATTGTTACATACTATTTATTAAATTGTTACTTACTATTTATTAAATTGTTACTAACTATTTATCAAATGGTTACTTACTATTTATCAAATGGTTACTTACTATTTATCAAATGGTTACTTACTATTTATCAAATTGTTACTTACTATTTATCAAATTGTTACTTACTATTTATCAAATTGTTTCTTACTATTTATTAAATTGTTACTTACTATTTATTAATTTGTTACTCAATATGTATTAAATTGTTACTTACTATTTATTAAATTGTTACACACTATTTATTAAATTGTTACTTACTATTTATGAAATTGTTACTCACTATTTATTAAATTGTTACTTACTATTTATTAAATTGATACTTACTATATACTAAATTGTTACTTACTATTTATTACATTATTACTTACTATGTATTAAATTGTTACTTACTATTTATTAAATTGTTACATACTATTTATTAAATTGTTACTTACAATTTATCAAATTGTTACTTACTATTTATCAAATTGTTACTTACTATTTATTAAATTGTTACTTAATATTTATTAAATTGTTACTTACTATTTATTAAATTATTACTTACTATTTATCAAATTGTTTCTTACTATTTATTAAATTGTTACTTACTATTTATTAAATTGTTACTCAATATGTATTAAATTGTTACTTACTATTTATTAAATTGTTACACACTATTTATTAAATGGTTACTTACTATTTATCAAATTGTTACTTACTATTTATCAAATTGTTACTTACTATTTATCAAATTGTTACTTACTATTTATCAAATTGTATCTTACTATTTATTAAATTGTTACTTACTACTTATTAAATTGTTACTTACTATGTATTAAATTGTTACTTACTATTTATTAAATTGTTACACACTATTTATTAAATTGTTACTTACTATTTATTAAATTGTTACTTACTATTTATTAAATTGTTACTTACTATTTATTAAATTGTTACTTAATATTTATTAAATTGTTACTTATTATTTATTAAATTGACACTTACTATTTATTAAATTGTTACAAACTATTTATTAAATTGTTACTTACTATTTATTAAATTGTTACTTACTCTTTATTAAATTGTTACTTACTATTTATTAATTGTTACTTACTATTTATCAAATGGTTACTTACTATTTATCAAATGGTTACTTACTATTTATCAAATGGTTACTTACTATTTATCAAATGGTTACTTACTATTTATCAAATTGTTACTTACTATTTATCAAATTGTTACTTACTATTTATCAAATTGTTACTTACTATTTATTATATTGTTACTTACTATTTATTAAATTATTACTTACTATTTATTAAATTGTTACTTACTATTTATTAAATTGTTACTGTTTATTAAATTGTTACTTACTATTTATCAAATTGTTACTTTCTATTTATCAAATCGTTACTTACTATTTATCAAATTGTTACTTACTATTTATTAAAATGTTTCTTACTATTTATTAAATTGTTACTTACTATTAATTAAATTGTTACTATCTATTTATTAAATTGTTACTTACTATTTATTAAATTGTTACTTACTATTTATCAAATGGTTACTTACTATTTATCAAATTGTTACTTACTATTAATTAAATTGTTACTTACTATTTATTAAATTGTTACTTACTATTAATTAAATTGTTACTTGCTATTTATCAAATTGTTACTTACTATATATTAAATTGTTACTTACAATTTATTAAATTGTTACTTACTATTTATTAAATTGTTACTTACTATTTATTAAATTGTTACTATTTTTTAAATTTTTACTTACTTTTTATTAAATTGTTACTTACTATTTATTAAATTGTTACTTACTATGTATTAAATTGTTACTTACTATTTATTAAATTGTTACATACTATTTATTAAATTGTTACTTACTATTTATTAAATTGTTACTTACTATTTATTAAAACGTTTCTTACTATTTATTAAATTGTTACTTACTATTTATTAAGTTGTTACTTACTATTAATTAAATTGTTACTATCTATTTATTAAATTTTTACATACTATATATTAAATTGTTACTTACTATTTATCAAATGGTTACTTACTATTTATCAAATGGTTACTTACTATTTATTAAATTGTTACTTACTATTTATTAAATTGTTACTTACTATGTATTAAATTGTTACTTACTATTTTTAAGTTGTTACATACTATTTATTAAATTGTTACTTACAATTTATTAAATTGTTACTTACTATTTATTAAATTGTTACTTACTATTTATTAAATTGTTACTTACTATTTATTAAATTGTTACTTACTGTTTATTAAATTGTTTCTTACTATTTATTAAATTGTCACTTACTATTTATTAAATTGTTACTTACTATTTATCAAATTGTTACTTACTATTTATTAAATTGTTACTTACTAGTTATTAAATTGTTACTATTTTTTAAATTGTTACTTACTATTTATTAAATTGTTACTTACTATTTATTAAATTGTTACTTTCTATTTAGTAAATTGTTACTTACTATTTATTAAATTGTTACATACTATTTATTAAATTGTTTCATACTATTTATTAAATTGTTACTTACTATTTATTAAATTGTTACTCACTATTTATTAAATTGTTACTTACTATTTATTAAATTGTTACTTACTATTTATTAAATTGTTACTTACTCTTTATTAAATTGTTACTGTTTATTAAATTGTTACTTACTATTTATTAAATTGTTACTTACTATTTAGTAAATTGTTACTTACTATTTATTAAATTGTTACATACTATTTATTAAATTGTTTCATACTATTTATTATATTGTTACTTACTATTTATTAAATTGTTACTCACTATTTATTAAATTGTTACTTACTAATTATTAAATTGTTACTTACTATTTACTAAATTGTTACTTACTATTTATTAAATTATTAGTTACTATGTATTAAATTGTTACTTACTATTTATTAAATTGTTACATACTATTTATTAAATTGTTACTTACAATTTATCAAATTGTTACTTACTATTTATCAAATTTTTACTTACTATTTATTAAATTGTTACTTACTATTTATTAAATTGTTACTTACTATTTATTAAATTATTACTTACTATTTATTAAATTGTTACTTACTATTTATTAAATTGTTACTGTTTATTAAATTGTTACTTACTATTTATCAAATTGTTACTTTCTATTTATCAAATCGTTACTTACTATTTATCAAATTGTTACTTACTATTTATTAAAATGTTTCTTACTATTTATTAAATTGTTACTTACTATTTATTAAGTTGTTACTTACTATTAATTAAATTGTTACTATCTATTTATTAAATTGTTACTTACTATTTATTAAATTGTTACTTACTATTTATCAAATGGTTACTTACTATTTATCAAATGGTTACTTACTATTTATCAAATTGTTACTTACTATTTATCAAATTGTTACTTACTATTTATCAAATTGTTACTTACTATTTATTAAATTGTTACTTACTATTAATTAAATTGTTACTTACTATTTATTAAATTGTTACTTACTATTAATTAAATTGTTACTTGCTATTTATCAAATTGTTACTTACTATATAGTAAATTGTTACTTACAATTTATTAAATTGTTACTTACTATTTATTAAATTGTTACTTACTATTTATTAAATTGTTACTATTTTTTAAATTGTTACTTACTTTTTATTAAATTGTTACTTACTATTTATTAAATTGTTACTTACTTTTTATTAAATTGTTACTTACTATTTATTAAATTGTTACTTACTATGTATTAAATTGTTACTTACTATTTATTAAATTGTTACATACTATTTATTAAATTGTTACTTACTATTTATTAAATTGTTACTTACTATTTATTAAAACGTTTCTTACTATTTATTAAATTGTTACTTACTATTTATTAAGTTGTTACTTACTATTAATTAAATTGTTACTATCTATTTATTAAATTTTTACATACTATATATTAAATTGTTACTTACTATTTATCAAATGGTTACTTACTATTTATCAAATGGTTACTTACTATTTATTAAATTGTTACTTACTATTTATTAAATTGTTACTTACTATGTATTAAATTGTTACTTACTATTTTTAAGTTGTTACATACTATTTATTAAATTGTTACTTACAATTTATTAAATTGTTACTTACTATTTATTAAATTGTTACTTACTATTTATTAAATTGTTACTTACTATTTATTAAATTGTTACTTACTGTTTATTAAATTGTTTCCTACTATTTATTAAATTGTCACTTACTATTTATTAAATTGTTACTTACTATTTATCAAATTGTTACTTACTATTTATTAAATTGTTACTTACTAGTTATTAAATTGTTACTATTTTTTAAATTGTTACTTACTATTTATTAAATTGTTACTTACTATTTATTAAATTGTTACTTTCTATTTAGTAAATTGTTACTTACTATTTATTAAATTGTTACATACTATTTATTAAATTGTTTCATACTATTTATTAAATTGTTACTTACTATTTATTAAATTGTTACTCACTATTTATTAAATTGTTACTTACTATTTATTAAATTGTTACTTACTATTTATTAAATTGTTACTTACTCTTTATTAAATTGTTACTGTTTATTAAATTGTTACTTACTATTTATTAAATTGTTACTTACTATTTAGTAAATTGTTACTTACTATTTATTAAATTGTTACATACTATTTATTAAATTGTTTCATACTATTTATTATATTGTTACTTACTATTTATTAAATTGTTACACACTATTTATTAAATTGTTACTTACTAATTATTAAATTGTTACTTACTATTTACTAAATTGTTACTTACTATTTATTAAATTATTACTTACTATGTATTAAATTGTTACTTACTATTTATTAAATTGTTACATACTATTTATTAAATTGTTACTTACAATTTATCAAATTGTTACTTACTATTTATCAAATTGTTACTTACTATTTATTAAATTGTTACTTACTATTTATTAAATTGTTACTTACTATTTATTAAATTATTACTTACTATTTATTAAATTGTTACTTACTATTTATCAAATGGTTACTTACTATTTATCAAATGGTTACTTACTATTTATTAAATTGTTACTTACTATTTATTAAATTGTTACTTACTATGTATTAAATTGTTACTTACTATTTTTAAGTTGTTACATACTATTTATTAAATTGTTACTTACAATTTATTAAATTGTTACTTACTATTTATTAAATTGTTACTTACTATTTATTAAATTGTTACTTACTATTTATTAAATTGTTACTTACTGTTTATTAAATTGTTTCTTACTATTTATTAAATTGTCACTTACTATTTATTAAATTGTTACTTACTATTTATCAAATTGTTACTTACTATTTATTAAATTGTTACTTACTAGTTATTAAATTGTTACTATTTTTTAAATTGTTACTTACTATTTATTAAATTGTTACTTACTATTTATTAAATTGTTACTTTCTATTTAGTAAATTGTTACTTACTATTTATTAAATTGTTACATACTATTTATTAAATTGTTTCATACTATTTATTAAATTGTTACTTACTATTTATTAAATTGTTACTCACTATTTATTAAATTGTTACTTACTATTTATTAAATTGTTACTTACTATTTATTAAATTGTTACTTACTCTTTATTAAATTGTTACTGTTTATTAAATTGTTACTTACTATTTATTAAATTGTTACTTACTATTTAGTAAATTGTTACTTACTATTTATTAAATTGTTACATACTATTTATTAAATTGTTTCATACTATTTATTATATTGTTACTTACTATTTATTAAATTGTTACTCACTATTTATTAAATTGTTACTTACTAATTATTAAATTGTTACTTACTATTTACTAAATTGTTACTTACTATTTATTAAATTATTACTTACTATGTATTAAATTGTTACTTACTATTTATTAAATTGTTACATACTATTTATTAAATTGTTACTTACAATTTATCAAATTGTTACTTACTATTTATCAAATTGTTACTTACTATTTATTCAATTGTTACTTACTATTTATTAAATTGTTACTTACTATTTATTAAATTATTACTTACTATTTATTAAATTGTTACTTACTATTTATTAAATTGTTACTGTTTATTAAATTGTTACTTACTATTTATCAAATTGTTACTTTCTATTTATCAAATCGTTACTTACTATTTATCAAATTGTTACTTACTATTTATTAAAATGTTCCTTACTATTTATTAAATTGTTACTTACTATTTATTAAGTTGTTACTTACTATTTATTAAATTGTTACTTTCTATTTAGTAAATTGTTACTTACTATTTATTAAATTGTTACATACTATTTGTTAAATTGTTTCATACTATTTATTAAATTGTTACTTACTATTTATTAAATTGTTACTCACTATTTATTAAGTTGTTACTTACTATTAATTAAATTGTTACTTACTATTTATTAAATTGTTACTTACTATTTATTAAATTATTACTTACTATTTATTAAATTGTTACTTACTCTTCATTAAATTGTTACTGTTTATTAAATTGTTACTTACTATTTATCAAATTGTTACTTTCTATTTATCAAATCGTTACTTACTATTTATCAAATTGTTACTTACTATTTATTAAAATGTTTCTTACTATTTATTAAATTGTTACTTACTATTTATTAAGTTGTTACTAACTATTAATTAAATTGTTACTATGTATTTATTAAATTGTTACTTACTATTTATTAAATTGTTACTTACTATTTATCAAATGGTTACTTACTATTTATCAAATGGTTACTTACTATTTATCAAATTGTTACTTACTATTTATCAAATTGTTACTTACTATTTATCAAATTGTTACTTACTATTTATTAAATTGTTACATACTATTTATTAAATTGTTACTTACTATTTATCAAATGGTTACTTACTATTTATCAAATGGTTACTTACTATTTATCAAATGGTTACTTACTATTTATCAAATTGTTACTTACTATTTATCAAATTGTTTCTTACTATTTATTAAATTGTTACTTACTATTTATTAAATTGTTACTTACTATTTATTAAATTGTTACTTACTCTTTATTAAATTGTTACTTACTATTTATTAATTGTTACTTACTATTTATCAAATGGTTACTTACTATTTATCAAATGGTTACTTACTATTTATCAAATGGTTACTTACTATTTATCAAATTGTTACTTACTATTTATCAAATTGTTACTTACTATTTATCAAATTGTTACTTACTATTTATCAAATTGTTACTTACTATTTATTAAATTGTTACTTACTATTAATTAAATTGTTACTTACTATTTATTAAATTGTTACTTACTATTAATTAAATTGTTACTTGCTATTTATCAAATTGTTACTTACTATTTATCAAATGGTTACTTACTATTTATCAAATGGTTACTTACTATTTATCAAATGGTTACTTACTATTTATCAAATTGTTACTTACTATTTATCAAATTGTTTCTTACTATTTATTAAATTGTTACTTACTATTTATTAAATTGTTACTTACTATTTATTAAATTGTTACTTACTCTTTATTAAATTGTTACTTCCTATTTATTAATTGTTACTTACTATTTATCAAATGGTTACTTACTATTTATCAAATGGTTACTTACTATTTATCAAATGGTTACTTACTATTTATCAAATTGTTACTTACTATTTATCAAATTGTTACTTACTATTTATCAAATTGTTACTTACTATTTATCAAATTGTTACTTACTATTTATTAAATTGTTACTTACTATTAATTAAATTGTTACTTACTATTTATTAAATTGTTACTTACTATTAATTAAATTGTTACTTGCTATTTATCAAATTGTTACTTATTATATATTAAATTGTTACTTACAATTTATTAAATTGTTACTTACTATTTATTAAATTGTTACTTACTATTTATTAAATTGTTACTTACTTTTTATTAAATTGTTACTTACTATTTATTAAATTGTTACTTACTATGTATTAAATTGTTACTTACTATTTATTAAATTGTTACATACTATGTATTAAATTGTTACTTACTATTTATTAAATTGTTACTTACTATTTATTAAAACGTTTCTTACTATTTATTAAATTGTTACTTACTATTTATTAAGTTGTTACTTACTATTAATTAAATTGTTACTATCTATTTATTAAATTTTTACATACTATATATTAAATTGTTACTTACTATTTATCAAATGGTTACTTACTATTTATCAAATGGTTACTTACTATTTATTAAATTGTTACTTACTATTTATTAAATTGTTACTTACTATGTATTAAATTGTTACTTACTATTTTTAAGTTGTTACATACTATTTATTAAATTGTTACTTACAATTTATTAAATTGTTACTTACTATTTATTAAATTGTTACTTACTATTTATTAAATTGTTACTTACTATTTATTAAATTGTTACTTACTGTTTATTAAATTGTTTCTTACTATTTATTAAATTGTCACTTACTATTTATTAAATTGTTACTTACTATTTATCAAATTGTTACTTACTATTTATTAAATTGTTACTTACTAGTTATTAAATTGTTACTATTTTTTAAATTGTTACTTACTATTTATTAAATTGTTACTTACTATTTATTAAATTGTTACTTTCTATTTAGTAAATTGTTACTTACTATTTATTAAATTGTTACATACTATTTATTAAATTGTTTCATACTATTTATTAAATTGTTACTTACTATTTATTAAATTGTTACTCACTATTTATTAAATTGTTACTTACTATTTATTAAATTGTTACTTACTATTTATTAAATTGTTACTTACTCTTTATTAAATTGTTACTGTTTATTAAATTGTTACTGTTTATTAAATTGTTACTTACTATTTATCAAATTGTTACTTTCTATTTATCAAATCGTTACTTACTATTTATCAAATTGTTACTTACTATTTATTAAAATGTTTCTTACTATTTATTAAATTGTTACTTACTATTTATTAAGTTGTTACTTACTATTAATTAAATTGTTACTATCTATTTATTAAATTGTTACTTACTATTTATTAAATTGTTACTTACTATTTATCAAATGGTTACTTACTATTTATCAAATGGTTACTTACTATTTAACAAATTGTTACTTACTATTTATCAAATTGTTACTTACTATTTATCAAATTGTTACTTACTATTTATTAAATTGTTACATACTATTTATTGAATTGTTACTTACTATTTATTAAATTGTTACTAACTATTTATCAAATGGTTACTTACTATTTATCAAATGGTTACTTACTATTTATTAAATGGTTACTTACTATTTATCAAATTGTTACTTACTATTTATTAAATTGTTACTTACTATTTATCAAATGGTTACTTACTATTTATCAAATGGTTACTTACTATTTATCAAATTGTTACTTACTATTTATCAAATGGTTACTTACTATTTATCAAATTGTTACTTACTATTTATTAAATTGTTACTTACTCTCCATTAAATTGTTACTGTTTATTAAATTGTTACTTACTATTTATCAAATTGTTACTTCCTATTTATCAAATCGTTACTTACTATTTATCAAATTGTTACTTACTATTTATTAAAATGTTTCTTACTATTTATTAAATTGTTACTTACTATTTATTAAGTTGTTACTAACTATTAATTAAATTGTTACTATCTATTTATTAAATTGTTACTTACTATTTATTAAATTGTTACTTACTATTTATCAAATGGTTACTTACTATTTATCAAATGGTTACTTACTATTTATCAAATTGTTACTTACTATTTATCAAATTGTTACTTACTATTTATCAAATTGTTACTTACTATTTATTAAATTGTTACATACTATTTATTAAATTGTTACTTACTATTTATTAAATTGTTACTTACTCTTTATTAAATTGTTACTTACTATTTATTAATTGTTACTTACTATTTATCAAATGGTTACTTACTATTTATCAAATGGTTACTTACTATTTATCAAATGGTTACTTACTATTTATCAAATTGTTACTTACTATTTATCAAATTGTTACTTACTATTTATCAAATTGTTACTTACTATTTATCAAATTGTTACTTACTATTTATTAAATTGTTACTTACTATTAATTAAATTGTTACTTACTATTTATTAAATTGTTACTTACTATTTATTAAATTGTTACTTGCTATTTATCAAATTGTTACTTACTATATATTAAATTGTTACTTACTATTTATTATATTGTTACTTACTATTTATTAAATTGTTACATACTATTTATTAAATTGTTACTTACAATTTATCAAATTGTTACTTACTATTTATCAAATTGTTACTTACTATTTATTAAATTGTTACTTACTATTTATTAAATTGTTACTTACTATTTATTAAATTATTACTTACTATTTATTAAATTGTTACTTACTATTTATTAAATTGTTACTGTTTATTAAATTGTTACTTACTATTTATCAAATTTTTACTTTCTATTTATCAAATCGTTACTTACTATTTATCAAATTGTTACTTACTATTTATTAAAATGTTTCTTACTATTTATTAAATTGTTACTTACTATTCATTAAGTTGTTACTTACTATTAATTAAATTGTTACTATCTATTTATTAAATTGTTACTTACTATTTATTAAATTGTTACTTACTATTTATCAAATGGTTACTTACTATTTATCAAATGGTTACTTACTATTTATCAAATTGTTACTTACTATTTATCAAATTGTTACTTACTATTTATCAAATTGTTACTTACTATTTATTAAATTGTTACATACTATTTATTAAATTGTTACTTACTATTTATTAAATTGTTACTAACTATTTCTCAAATGGTTACTTACTATTTATCAAATGGTTACTTACTATTTATTATATGGTTACTTACTATTTATCAAATTGTTACTTACTATTTATCAAATTGTTACTTACTATTTATAAAATTGTTACTTACTATTTATCAAATTGTTTCTTACTATTAATTAAATTGTTACTTACTATTTATCAAATTGTTACTTACTATTTATCAAATTGTTACTTACTATTTATCAAATTGTTACTTACTATTTATTAAATTGTTACTTACTATTAATTAAATTGTTACTTACTATTTATTAAATTGTTACTTACTATTTATTAAATTGTTACTTGCTATTTATCAAATTGTTACTTACTATATATTAAATTGTTACTTACTATTTATTATATTGTTACTTACTATTTATTAAATTGTTACATACTATTTATTAAATTGTTACTTACAATTTATCAAATTGTTACTTACTATTTATCAAATTGTTACTTACTATTTATTAAATTGTTACTTACTATTTATTAAATTGTTACTTACTATTTATTAAATTATTACTTACTATTTATTAAATTGTTACTTACTATTTATTAAATTGTTACTGTTTATTAAATTGTTACTTACTATTTATCAAATTTTTACTTTCTATTTATCAAATCGTTACTTACTATTTATCAAATTGTTACTTACTATTTATTAAAATGTTTCTTACTATTTATTAAATTGTTACTTACTATTCATTAAGTTGTTACTTACTATTAATTAAATTGTTACTATCTATTTATTAAATTGTTACTTACTATTTATTAAATTGTTACTTACTATTTATCAAATGGTTACTTACTATTTATCAAATGGTTACTTACTATTTATCAAATTGTTACTTACTATTTATGAAATTGTTACTCACTATTTATTAAATTGTTACTTACTATTTATTAAGTTGTTACTAACTATTAATTAAATTGTTACTATCTATTTATTAAATTGTTACTTACTATTTATTAAATTGTTACTTACTATTTATCAAAAGGTTACTTACTATTTATCAAATGGTTACTTACTATTTATCAAATTGTTACTTACTATTTATTAAATTGTTACTGTTTATTAAATTGTTACTTACTATTTATCAAATTTTTACTTTCTATTTATCAAATCGTTACTTACTATTTATCAAATTGTTACTTACTATTTATTAAATTGTTACTTACTAGTTATTAAATTGTTACTATTTTTTAAATTGTTACTTACTATTTATTAAATTGTTACTTACTATTTATTAAATTGTTACTTTCTATTTAGTAAATTGTTACTTACTATTTATTAAATTGTTACATACTATTTATTAAATTGTTTCATACTATTTATTAAATTGTTACTTACTATTTATTAAATTGTTACTCACTATTTATTAAATTGTTACTTACTATTTATTAAATTGTTACTTACTATTTATTAAATTGTTACTTACTCTTTATTAAATTGTTACTGTTTATTAAATTGTTACTTACTATTTATTAAATTGTTACTTACTATTTAGTAAATTGTTACTTACTATTTATTAAATTGTTACATACTATTTATTAAATTGTTTCATACTATTTATTATATTGTTACTTACTATTTATTAAATTGTTACTCACTATTTATTAAATTGTTACTTACTAATTATTAAATTGTTACTTACTATTTACTAAATTGTTACTTACTATTTATTAAATTATTACTTACTATGTATTAAATTGTTACTTACTATTTATTAAATTGTTACATACTATTTATTAAATTGTTACTTACAATTTATCAAATTGTTACTTACTATTTATCAAATTGTTACTTACTATTTATTCAATTGTTACTTACTATTTATTAAATTGTTACTTACTATTTATTAAATTATTACTTACTATTTATTAAATTGTTACTTACTATTTATCAAATGGTTACTTACTATTTATCAAATGGTTACTTACTATTTATCAAATGGTTACTTACTATTTATCAAATTGTTACTTACTATTTATCAAATTGTTACTTACTATTTATCAAATTGTTACTTACTATTTATCAAATTGTTACTTACTATTTATTAAATTGTTACTTACTATTAATTAAATTGTTACTTACTATTTATTAAATTGTTACTTACTATTTATTAAATTGTTACTTGCTATTTATCAAATTGTTACTTACTATATATTAAATTGTTACTTACTATTTATTATATTGTTACTTACTATTTATTAAATTGTTACATACTATTTATTAAATTGTTACTTACAATTTATCAAATTGTTACTTACTATTTATCAAATTGTTACTTACTATTTATTAAATTGTTACTTACTATTTATTAAATTGTTACTTACTATTTATTAAATTATTACTTACTATTTATTAAATTGTTACTTACTATTTATTAAATTGTTACTGTTTATTAAATTGTTACTTACTATTTATCAAATTTTTACTTTCTATTTATCAAATCGTTACTTACTATTTATCAAATTGTTACTTACTATTTATTAAAATGTTTCTTACTATTTATTAAATTGTTACTTACTATTCATTAAGTTGTTACTTACTATTAATTAAATTGTTACTATCTATTTATTAAATTGTTACTTACTATTTATTAAATTGTTACTTACTATTTATCAAATGGTTACTTACTATTTATCAAATGGTTACTTACTATTTATCAAATTGTTACTTACTATTTATCAAATTGTTACTTACTATTTATCAAATTGTTACTTACTATTTATTAAATTGTTACATACTATTTATTAAATTGTTACTTACTATTTATTAAATTGTTACTAACTATTTCTCAAATGGTTACTTACTATTTATCAAATGGTTACTTACTATTTATTATATGGTTACTTACTATTTATCAAATTGTTACTTACTATTTATCAAATTGTTACTTACTATTTATAAAATTGTTACTTACTATTTATCAAATTGTTTCTTACTATTAATTAAATTGTTACTTACTATTTATCAAATTGTTACTTACTATTTATCAAATTGTTACTTACTATTTATCAAATTGTTACTTACTATTTATTAAATTGTTACTTACTATTAATTAAATTGTTACTTACTATTTATTAAATTGTTACTTACTATTTATTAAATTGTTACTTGCTATTTATCAAATTGTTACTTACTATATATTAAATTGTTACTTACTATTTATTATATTGTTACTTACTATTTATTAAATTGTTACATACTATTTATTAAATTGTTACTTACAATTTATCAAATTGTTACTTACTATTTATCAAATTGTTACTTACTATTTATTAAATTGTTACTTACTATTTATTAAATTGTTACTTACTATTTATTAAATTATTACTTACTATTTATTAAATTGTTACTTACTATTTATTAAATTGTTACTGTTTATTAAATTGTTACTTACTATTTATCAAATTTTTACTTTCTATTTATCAAATCGTTACTTACTATTTATCAAATTGTTACTTACTATTTATTAAAATGTTTCTTACTATTTATTAAATTGTTACTTACTATTCATTAAGTTGTTACTTACTATTAATTAAATTGTTACTATCTATTTATTAAATTGTTACTTACTATTTATTAAATTGTTACTTACTATTTATCAAATGGTTACTTACTATTTATCAAATGGTTACTTACTATTTATCAAATTGTTACTTACTATTTATGAAATTGTTACTCACTATTTATTAAATTGTTACTTACTATTTATTAAGTTGTTACTAACTATTAATTAAATTGTTACTATCTATTTATTAAATTGTTACTTACTATTTATTAAATTGTTACTTACTATTTATCAAAAGGTTACTTACTATTTATCAAATGGTTACTTACTATTTATCAAATTGTTACTTACTATTTATTAAATTGTTACTGTTTATTAAATTGTTACTTACTATTTATCAAATTTTTACTTTCTATTTATCAAATCGTTACTTACTATTTATCAAATTGTTACTTACTATTTATTAAATTGTTACTTACTAGTTATTAAATTGTTACTATTTTTTAAATTGTTACTTACTATTTATTAAATTGTTACTTACTATTTATTAAATTGTTACTTTCTATTTAGTAAATTGTTACTTACTATTTATTAAATTGTTACATACTATTTATTAAATTGTTTCATACTATTTATTAAATTGTTACTTACTATTTATTAAATTGTTACTCACTATTTATTAAATTGTTACTTACTATTTATTAAATTGTTACTTACTATTTATTAAATTGTTACTTACTCTTTATTAAATTGTTACTGTTTATTAAATTGTTACTTACTATTTATTAAATTGTTACTTACTATTTAGTAAATTGTTACTTACTATTTATTAAATTGTTACATACTATTTATTAAATTGTTTCATACTATTTATTATATTGTTACTTACTATTTATTAAATTGTTACTCACTATTTATTAAATTGTTACTTACTAATTATTAAATTGTTACTTACTATTTACTAAATTGTTACTTACTATTTATTAAATTATTACTTACTATGTATTAAATTGTTACTTACTATTTATTAAATTGTTACATACTATTTATTAAATTGTTACTTACAATTTATCAAATTGTTACTTACTATTTATCAAATTGTTACTTACTATTTATTCAATTGTTACTTACTATTTATTAAATTGTTACTTACTATTTATTAAATTATTACTTACTATTTATTAAATTGTTACTTACTATTTATTAAATTGTTACTGTTTATTAAATTGTTACTTACTATTTATCAAATTGTTACTTTCTATTTATCAAATCGTTACTTACTATTTATCAAATTGTTACTTACTATTTATTAAAATGTTCCTTACTATTTATTAAATTGTTACTTACTATTTATTAAGTTGTTACTTACTATTTATTAAATTGTTACTTTCTATTTAGTAAATTGTTACTTACTATTTATTAAATTGTTACATACTATTTGTTAAATTGTTTCATACTATTTATTAAATTGTTACTTACTATTTATTAAATTGTTACTCACTATTTATTAAGTTGTTACTTACTATTAATTAAATTGTTACTTACTATTTATTAAATTGTTACTTACTATTTATTAAATTATTACTTACTATTTATTAAATTGTTACTTACTCTTCATTAAATTGTTACTGTTTATTAAATTGTTACTTACTATTTATCAAATTGTTACTTTCTATTTATCAAATCGTTACTTACTATTTATCAAATTGTTACTTACTATTTATTAAAATGTTTCTTACTATTTATTAAATTGTTACTTACTATTTATTAAGTTGTTACTAACTATTAATTAAATTGTTACTATGTATTTATTAAATTGTTACTTACTATTTATTAAATTGTTACTTACTATTTATCAAATGGTTACTTACTATTTATCAAATGGTTACTTACTATTTATCAAATTGTTACTTACTATTTATCAAATTGTTACTTACTATTTATCAAATTGTTACTTACTATTTATTAAATTGTTACATACTATTTATTAAATTGTTACTTACTATTTATCAAATGGTTACTTACTATTTATCAAATGGTTACTTACTATTTATCAAATGGTTACTTACTATTTATCAAATTGTTACTTACTATTTATCAAATTGTTTCTTACTATTTATTAAATTGTTACTTACTATTTATTAAATTGTTACTTACTATTTATTAAATTGTTACTTACTCTTTATTAAATTGTTACTTACTATTTATTAATTGTTACTTACTATTTATCAAATGGTTACTTACTATTTATCAAATGGTTACTTACTATTTATCAAATGGTTACTTACTATTTATCAAATTGTTACTTACTATTTATCAAATTGTTACTTACTATTTATCAAATTGTTACTTACTATTTATCAAATTGTTACTTACTATTTATTAAATTGTTACTTACTATTAATTAAATTGTTACTTACTATTTATTAAATTGTTACTTACTATTAATTAAATTGTTACTTGCTATTTATCAAATTGTTACTTACTATTTATCAAATGGTTACTTACTATTTATCAAATGGTTACTTACTATTTATCAAATGGTTACTTACTATTTATCAAATTGTTACTTACTATTTATCAAATTGTTTCTTACTATTTATTAAATTGTTACTTACTATTTATTAAATTGTTACTTACTATTTATTAAATTGTTACTTACTCTTTATTAAATTGTTACTTCCTATTTATTAATTGTTACTTACTATTTATCAAATGGTTACTTACTATTTATCAAATGGTTACTTACTATTTATCAAATGGTTACTTACTATTTATCAAATTGTTACTTACTATTTATCAAATTGTTACTTACTATTTATCAAATTGTTACTTACTATTTATCAAATTGTTACTTACTATTTATTAAATTGTTACTTACTATTAATTAAATTGTTACTTACTATTTATTAAATTGTTACTTACTATTAATTAAATTGTTACTTGCTATTTATCAAATTGTTACTTATTATATATTAAATTGTTACTTACAATTTATTAAATTGTTACTTACTATTTATTAAATTGTTACTTACTATTTATTAAATTGTTACTTACTTTTTATTAAATTGTTACTTACTATTTATTAAATTGTTACTTACTATGTATTAAATTGTTACTTACTATTTATTAAATTGTTACATACTATGTATTAAATTGTTACTTACTATTTATTAAATTGTTACTTACTATTTATTAAAACGTTTCTTACTATTTATTAAATTGTTACTTACTATTTATTAAGTTGTTACTTACTATTAATTAAATTGTTACTATCTATTTATTAAATTTTTACATACTATATATTAAATTGTTACTTACTATTTATCAAATGGTTACTTACTATTTATCAAATGGTTACTTACTATTTATTAAATTGTTACTTACTATTTATTAAATTGTTACTTACTATGTATTAAATTGTTACTTACTATTTTTAAGTTGTTACATACTATTTATTAAATTGTTACTTACAATTTATTAAATTGTTACTTACTATTTATTAAATTGTTACTTACTATTTATTAAATTGTTACTTACTATTTATTAAATTGTTACTTACTATTTATTAAATTGTTACTTACTATTTATTAAGTTGTTACTAACTATTAATTAAATTGTTACTATCTATTTATTAAATTGTTACTTACTATTTATTAAATTGTTACTTACTATTTATCAAAAGGTTACTTACTATTTATCAAATGGTTACTTACTATTTATCAAATTGTTACTTACTATTTATTAAATTGTTACTGTTTATTAAATTGTTACTTACTATTTATCAAATTTTTACTTTCTATTTATCAAATCGTTACTTACTATTTATCAAATTGTTACTTACTATTTATTAAAATGTTTCTTACTATTTATTAAATTGTTACTTACTATTCATTAAGTTGTTACTTACTATTAATTAAATTGTTACTATCTATTTATTAAATTGTTACTTACTATTTATTAAATTGTTACTTACTATTTATCAAATGGTTACTTACTATTTATCAAATGGTTACTTACTATTTATCAAATTGTTACATACTATTTATCAAATTGTTACTTACTATTTATCAAATTGTTACTTACTATTTATTAAATTGTTACATACTATTTATTAAATTGTTACTTACTATTTATTAAATTGTTACTAACTATTTCTCAAATGGTTACTTACTATTTATCAAATGGTTACTTACTATTTATTATATGGTTACTTACTATTTATCAAATTGTTACTTACTATTTATCAAATTGTTACTTATTATTTATAAAATTGTTACTTACTATTTATCAAATTGTTACACACTATTTAATAAATTGTTACTTACTATTTATGAAATTGTTACTCACTATTTATTAAATTGTTACTTACTATTTATTAAGTTGTTACTAACTATTAATTAAATTGTTACTATCTATTTATTAAATTGTTACTTACTATTTATTAAATTGTTACTTACTATTTATCAAATGGTTACTTACTATTTATCAAATGGTTACTTACTATTTATCAAATTGTTACTTACTATTTATCAAATTGTTACTTACTATTTATCAAATTGTTACTTACTATTTATTAAATTGTTACTTACTCTTCATTAAATTGTTACTGTTTATTAAATTGTTACTTACTATTTATCAAATTGTTACTTTCTATTTATCAAATCGTTACTTACTATTTATCAAATTGTTACTTACTATTTATTAAAATGTTTCTTACTATTTATTAAATTGTTACTTACTATTTATTAAGTTGTTACTAACTATTAATTAAATTGTTACTATCTATTTATTAAATTGTTACTTACTATATATTAAATTGTTACTTACTATTTATCAAATGGTTACTTACTATTTATCAAATGGTTACTTACTATTTATCAATTTGTTACTTACTATTTATCAAATTGTTACTTACTATTTATCAAATTGTTACTTACTATTTATTAAATTGTTACATACTATTTATTAAATTGTTACTTACTATTTATTAAATTGTTACTTACTATTTATCAAATGGTTACTTACTATTTATCAAATTGTTACTTACTATTTATCAAATGGTTACTTACTATTTATCAAATTGTTACTTACTATTTATCAAATTGTTACTTACTATTTATCAAATTGTTACTTACTATTTATTAAATTGTTACTTACTATTAATTAAATTGTTACTTACTATTTATTAAATTGTTACTTTCTATTTATTAAATTGTTACTTGCTATTTATCAAATTGTTACTTACTATATATTAAATTGTTACTTACTATTTATTAAATTGTTACTTACTATTTATTAAATTGTTACTTACTATTTATTAAATTGTTACTATTTTTTAAATTGTTACTATTTTTTAAATTGTTACTTACTTTTTATTAAATTGTTACTTACTATTTATTAAATTGTTACTTACTATGTATTAAATTGTTACATACTATTTATTAAATTGTTACATACTATTTATTAAATTGTTACTTACTATTTATTAAATTGTTACTTACTATTTATTAAAACGTTTCTTACTATTTATTAAATTGTTACTTACTATTTATTAAGTTGTTACTTACTATTAATTAAATTGTTACTATCTATTTATTAAATTGTTACATACTATTTACTAAATTGTTACTTACTATTTATCAAATGGTTACTTACTATTTATCAAATGGTTACTTACTATTTATTAAATTGTTACTTACTATTTATTAAATTGTTACTTACTATTTATTAAATTGTTACTTATTATTTATTAAATTGACACTTAATATTTATTAAATTGTTACAAACTATTTATTAAATTTTTTCTTACTATTTATTAAATTGTTACTTACTATATATTAAATTGTTACTGTTTATTAAATTGTTACTTACTATTTATCAAATTGTTACTTTCTATTTATCAAATCGTTACTTACTATTTATCAAATTGTTACTTACTATTTATTAAAATGTTTCTTACTATTTATTAAATTGTTACTTACTATTTATTAAGTTGTTACTTACTATTAATTAAATTGTTACTATCTATTTATTAAATTGTTACTTACTATTTATTAAATTGTTACTTACTATTTATTAAATTGTTACTTACTATTTATTAAATTGTTACTATTTTTTAAATTGTTACTTACTATTTATTAAATTGTTAATTACTATTTATTAAATTGTTACTTACTCTTTATTAAATTGTTACTGATTATTAAATTGTTACTTACTATTTATTAAATTGTTACTTACTATTTAGTAAATTGTTACTTACTATTTATTAAATTGTTACTTATTATTTATTAAATTGTTTCTTACTATTTATTAAATTGTTACTTACTATTTAATAAATTATTACTTACTATTTATTAAATTGTTACTTACTATTTATCAAATTGTTACTTACTATTTATTAAATTGTTACTTACTATTTATTAAATTGTTACTTACAATTTATTAAATTGTTACTTACTATTTATTAAATTGTTACTTACTATTTATTAAATTGTTACTTATTATTTATTAAATTGACACTTACTATTTATTAAATTGTTACAAACTATTTATTAAATTGTTACTTACTATTTATTAAATTGTTACTTACTCTTTATTTAATTGTTACTTACTATTTATTAATTGTTACTTACTATTTATCAAATGGTTACTTACTATTTATCAAATGGTTACTTACTATTTATCAAATGGTTACTTACTATTTATCAAATTGTTACTTACTATTTATCAAATTGTTACTTACTATTTATCAAATTGTTACTTACTATTTATCAAATTGTTACTTACTATTTATTAAATTGTTACTTACTATTTATTAAATTGTTACTTACTATTTATTAAATTGTTACTTACTATTTATTAAATTGTTACTTGCTATTTATCAAATTGTTACTTACTATATATTAAATTGTTACTTACTATTTATTAAATTGTTACTTACTATTTATTAAATTGTTACTTACTATTTATTAAATTGTTACTATTTATTAAATTGTTACTTACTGTTTATTGAATTGTTACTTACTATTTATTAAATTGTTACTTACTGTTTATTAAATTGTTACTTACTATTTATTAAATTGTTACTTATTATTTATTAAATTGTTTCTTACTATTTATTAAATTGTTACTTACTATTTATTAAATTGTTACTTACTATTTATTAAATTGTTACTTACGATTTATCAAATTGTTACTTACTATTTATTAAATTGTTACTTACTAGTTATTAAATTGTTACTATTTTTTAAATTGTTACTTACTATTTATTAAATTGTTACTTACTATTTATTAAATTGTTACTTACTCTTTATTAAATTGTTACTGTTTATTAAATTGTTACTTACTATTTATTAAATTGGTACTTACTATTTAGTAAATTGTTACTAACTATTTATTAAATTGTTACATACTATTTATTAAATTGTTTCATACTATTTATTAAATTGTTACCTACTATTTATTAAAATGTTACTCACTATTTATTAAATTGTTACTTACTATTTATTAAATTGTTACTTACTATTTATTAAATTGTTACTTACTCTTTATTAAATTGTTACTGATTATTAAATTGTTACTTACTATTTATTAAATTGTTACTTACTATTTAGTAAATTGTTACTTACTATTTATTAAATTGTTACATACTATTTATTAAATTGTTTCATACTATTCATTAAATTGTTACTTACTAATTATTAAATTGTTACTCACTATTTATTAAATTGTTACTTACTATTTATTAAATTGTTACTTACTATTTACTAAATTGTTACTTACTATTTATTAAATTATTACTTACTCTTCATTAAATTGTTACTGTTTATTAAATTGTTACTTACTATTTATCAAATTGTTACTTTCTATTTATCAAATCGTTACTTACTATTTATCAAATTGTTTCTTACTATTTATTAAATTGTTACTTACTATTTATCAAATGGTTACTTACTATTTATCAAATGGTTACTTACTATTTATCAAATTGTTACTTACTATTTATCAAATTGTTACTTACTATTTATCAAATTGTTACTTACTATTTATTAAATTGTTACATACTATTTATTAAATTGTTACTTACTATTTATTAAATTGTTACTTACTATTTATCAAATGGTTACTTACTATTTATCAAATGGTTACTTACTATTTATCAAATGGTTACTTACTATTTATCAAATTGTTACTTACTATTTATCAAATTGTTACTTACTATTTATCAAATTGTTACTTACTATTTATCAAATTGTTACTTACTATTTATTAAATTGTTACTTACTCTTCATTAAATTGTTACTGTTTATTAAATTGTTACTTACTATTTATCAAATTGTTACTTTCTATTTATCAAATCGTTACTTACTATTTATCAAATTGTTTCTTACTATTTATTAAATTGTTACTTACTATTTATCAAATGGTTACTTACTATTTATCAAATGGTTACTTACTATTTATCAAATTGTTACTTACTATTTATCAAATTGTTACTTACTATTTATCAAATTGTTACTTACTATTTATTAAATTGTTACATACTATTTATTAAATTGTTACTTACTATTTATTAAATTGTTACTTACTATTTATCAAATGGTTACTTACTATTTATCAAATGGTTACTTACTATTTATCAAATGGTTACTTACTATTTATCAAATTGTTACTTACTATTTATCAAATTGTTACTTACTATTTATCAAATTGTTACTTACTATTTATCAAATTGTTTCTTACTATTTATTAAATTGTTACTTACTACTTATTAAATTGTTACTTACTATGTATTAAATTGTTACTTACTATTTATTAAATTGTTACACACTATTTATTAATTTGTTACTTACTATTTATTAAATTGTTACTTACTATTTATTAAATTGTTACTTACTATTTATTAAATTGTTACTTACTATTTATTAAATTGTTACTTATTATTTATTAAATTGACACTTACTATTTATTAAATTGTTACAAACTATTTATTAAATTGTTACTTACTATTTATCAAATTGTTACTTACTATTTATTAAATTGTTACTTACTATTAATTAAATTGTTACTTACTATTTATTAAATTGTTACTTACTATTAATTAAATTGTTACTTGCTATTTATCAAATTGTTACTTACTATATATTAAATTGTTACTTACTATTTATTAAATTGTTACTTACTATTTATTAAATTGTTACTTACTATTTATTAAATTGTTACTATTTTTTAAATTGTTACTTACTTTTTATTAAATTGTTACTTACTATTTATTAAATTGTTACTTACTATGTATTAAATTGTTACTGACTATTTATTAAATTGTTACATACTATTTATTAAATTGTTACTTACTATTTATTAAATTGTTACTTACTATTTATTAAAACGTTTCTTACTATTTATTAAATTGTTACTTACTATTTATTAAATTGTTACTTACTATTTATTAAATTGTTACTTATTATTTATTAAATTGACACTTACTATTTATTAAATTGTTACAAACTATTTATTAAATTGTTACTTACTATTTATTAAATTGTTACTTACTCTTTATTAAATTGTTACTTACTATTTATTAATTGTTACTTACTATTTATCAAATGGTTACTTACTATTTATCAAATGGTTACTTACTATTTATCAAATGGTTACTTACTATTTATCAAATTGTTACTTACTATTTATCAAATTGTTACTTACTATTTATCAAATTGTTACTTACTATTTATCAAATTGTTACTTACTATTTATTAAATTGTTACTTACTATTAATTAAATTGTTACTTACTATTTATTAAATTGTTACTTACTATTTATTAAATTGATACTTGCTATTTATCAAATTGTTACTTACTATATATTAAATTGTTACTTACTATTTATTAAATTGTTACTTACTATTTATTGAATTGTTACTTACTATTTATTAAATTGTTACTATTTTTTAAATTGTTACTTACTTTTTATTAAATTGTTACTTACTATTTATTAAATTGTTACTTACTATGTATTAAATTGTTACATACTATTTATTAAATTGTTACATACTATTTATTAAATTGTTACTTACAATTTATTAAATTGTTACTTACTATTTATTAAAACGTTTCTTACTATTTATTAAATTGTTACTTACTATTTATTAAGTTGTTACTTACTATTAATTAAATTGTTACTATCTATTTATTAAATTGTTACATACTATTTACTAAATTGTTACTTACTATTTATCAAATGGTTACTTACTATTTATCAAATGGTTACTTACTATTTATTAAATTGTTACTTACTATTTATTAAATTGTTACTTACTATTTATTAAATTGTTACTTATTATTTATTAAATTGACACTTAATATTTATTAAATTGTTACAAACTATTTATTAAATTTTTTCTTACTATTTATTAAATTGTTACTTACTATATATTAAATTGTTACTGTTTATTAAATTGTTACTTCCTATTTATCAAATTGTTACTTTCTATTTATCAAATCGTTACTTACTATTTATCAAATTGTTACTTACTATTTATTAAAATGTTTCTTACTATTTATTAAATTGTTACTTACTATTTATTAAGTTGTTACTTACTATTAATTAAATTGTTACTATCTATTTATTAAATTGTTACTTACTATTTATTAAATTGTTACTTACTATTTATTAAATTGTTACTTACTATTTATTAAATTGTTACTATTTTTTAAATTGTTACTTACTATTTATTAAATTGTTAATTACTATTTATTAAATTGTTACTTACTCTTTATTAAATTGTTACTGATTATTAAATTGTTACTTACTATTTATTAAATTGTTACTTACTATTTAGTAAATTGTTACTTACTATTTATTAAATTGTTACTTATTATTTATTAAATTGTTTCTTACTATTTATTAAATTGTTACTTACTATTTAATAAATTGTTACTTACTATTTATTAAATTGTTACTTACTATTTATCAAATTGTTACTTACTATTTATTAAATTGTTACTTACTATTTATTAAATTGTTACTTACTATTTATTAAATTGTTACTTACTATTTATTAAATTGTTACTTACTATTTATTAAATTGTTACTTATTATTTATTAAATTGACACTTACTATTTATTAAATTGTTACAAACTATTTATTAAATTGTTACTTACTATTTATTAAATTGTTACTTACTCTTTATTTAATTGTTACTTACTATTTATTAATTGTTACTTACTATTTATCAAATGGTTACTTACTATTTATCAAATGGTTACTTACTATTTATCAAATGGTTACTTACTATTTATCAAATTGTTACTTACTATTTATCAAATTGTTACTTACTATTTATCAAATTGTTACTTACTATTTATCAAATTGTTACTTACTATTTATTAAATTGTTACTTACTATTTATTAAATTGTTACTTACTATTTATTAAATTGTTACTTACTATTTATTAAATTGTTACTTGCTATTTATCAAATTGTTACTTACTATATATTAAATTGTTACTTACTATTTATTAAATTGTTACTTACTATTTATTAAATTGTTACTTACTATTTATTAAATTGTTACTATTTATTAAATTGTTACTTACTATTTATTAAATTGTTACTTACTATTTATTAAATTGTTACTTACTGTTTATTAAATTGTTACTTACTATTTATTAAATTGTTACTTATTATTTATTAAATTGTTTCTTACTATTTATTAAATTGTTACTTACTATTTATTAAATTGTTACTTACTATTTATTAAATTGTTACTTACTATTTATCAAATTGTTACTTACTATTTATTAAATTGTTACATACTAGTTATTAAATTGTTACTATTTTTTAAATTGTTACTTACTATTTATTAAATTGTTACTTACTATTTATTAAATTGTTACTTACTCTTTATTAAATTGTTACTGTTTATTAAATTGTTACTTACTATTTATTAAATTGGTACTTACTATTTAGTAAATTGTTACTTACTATTTATTAAATTGTTACATACTATTTATTAAATTGTTTCATACTATTTATTAAATTGTTACCTACTATTTATTAAAATGTTACTCACTATTTATTAAATTGTTACTTACTATTTATTAAATTGTTACTTACTATTTATTAAATTGTTACTTACTCTTTATTAAATTGTTACTGATTATTAAATTGTTACTTACTATTTATTAAATTGTTACTTACTATTTAGTAAATTGTTACTTACTATTTATTAAATTGTTACATACTATTTATTAAATTGTTTCATACTATTCATTAAATTGTTACTTACTATTTATTAAATTGTTACTCACTATTTATTAAATTGTTACATACTATTTATTAAATTGTTACTTACTATTTACTAAATTGTTACTTACTATTTATTAAATTATTACTTACTATGTATTAAATTGTTACTTACTATTTATTAAATTGTTACATACTATTTTTTAAATTGTTACTTACAATTTATTAAATTGTTACTTGCTATTTATCAAATTGTTACTTACTATTTATTAAATTGTTACTTACTCTTCATTAAATTGTTACTGTTTATTAAATTGTTACTTACTATTTATCAAATTGTTACTTTCTATTTATCAAATCGTTACTTACTATTTATCAAATTGTTTCTTACTATTTATTAAATTGTTACTTACTATTTATCAAATGGTTACTTACTATTTATCAAATGGTTACTTACTATTTATCAAATTGTTACTTACTATTTATCAAATTGTTACTTACTATTTATCAAATTGTTACTTACTATTTATTATATTGTTACTTACTATTTATTAAATTGTTACTTACTCTTCATTAAATTGTTACTGTTTATTAAATTGTTACTTACTATTTATCAAATTGTTACTTTCTATTTATCAAATCGTTACTTACTATTTATCAAATTGTTTCTTACTATTTATTAAATTGTTACTTACTATTTATCAAATGGTTACTTACTATTTATCAAATGGTTACTTACTATTTATCAAATTGTTACTTACTATTTATCAAATTGTTACTTACTATTTATCAAATTGTTACTTACTATTTATTAAATTGGTACATACTATTTATTAAATTGTTACTTACTATTTATCAAATTGTTACTTACTATTTATCAAATTGTTACTTACTATTTATCAAATTGTTACTTACTATTTATTAAATTGTTACTTACTCTTCATTAAATTGTTACTGTTTATTAAATTGTTACTTACTATTTATCAAATTGTTACTTTCTATTTATCAAATCGTTACTTACTATTTATCAAATTGTTTCTTACTATTTATTAAATTGTTACTTACTATTTATCAAATGGTTACTTACTATTTATCAAATGGTTACTTACTATTTATCAAATTGTTACTTACTATTTATCAAATTGTTACTTACTATTTATCAAATTGTTACTTACTATTTATTAAATTGGTACATACTATTTATTAAATTGTTACTTACTATTTATTAAATTGTTACTTACTATTTATCAAATGGTTACTTACTATTTATCAAATGGTTACTTACTATTTATCAAATGGTTACTTACTATTTATCAAATTGTTACTTACTATTTATCAAATTGTTACTTACTATTTATCAAATTGTTACTTACTATTTATCAAATTGTTACTTACTATTAATTAAATTGTTACTATCTATTTATTAAATTGTTACTTACTATGTATTAAATTGTTACTTACTATTTATTAAATTGTTACTTACTATTTATTAAATTGTTACTATTTTTTAAATTGTTACTCACTATTTATTAAATTGTTAATTACTATTTATTAAATTGTTACTTACTCTTTATTAAATTGTTACTGATTATTAAATTGTTACTTACTATTTATTAAATTGTTACTTACTATTTAGTAAATTGTTACTTACTATTTATTAAATTGTTACTTATTATTTATTAAATTGTTTCTTACTATTTATTAAATTGTTACTTACTATTTAATAAATTGTTACTTACTATTTATTAAATTGTTACTTACTATTTATCAAATTGTTACTTACTATTTATTAAATTGTTACTTACTATTTATTAAATTGTTACTTACTATTTATTAAATTGTTACTTACTATTTATTAAATTGTTACTTACTATTTATTAAATTGTTACTTACTATTTATCAAATTGTTACTTACTATTTATCAAATTGTTACTTACTATTTATCAAATTGTTACTTACTATTAATTAAATTGTTACTATCTATTTATTAAATTGTTACTTACTATGTATTAAATTGTTACTTACTATTTATTAAATTGTTACTTACTATTTATTAAATTGTTACTATTTTTTAAATTGTTACTTACTATTTATTAAATTGTTAATTACTATTTATTAAATTGTTACTTACTCTTTATTAAATTGTTACTGATTATTAAATTGTTACTTACTATTTATTAAATTGTTACTTACTATTTAGTAAATTGTTACTTACTATTTATTAAATTGTTACTTATTATTTATTAAATTGTTTCTTACTATTTATTAAATTGTTACTTACTATTTAATAAATTGTTACTTACTATTTATTAAATTGTTACTTACTATTTATCAAATTGTTACTTACTATTTATTAAATTGTTACTTACTATTTATTAAATTGTTACTTACTATTTATTAAATTGTTACTTACTATTTATTAAATTGTTACTTACTATTTATTAAATTGTTACTTATTATTTATTAAATTGACACTTACTATTTATTAAATTGTTACAAACTATTTATTAAATTGTTACTTACTATTTATTAAATTGTTACTTACTCTTTATTTAATTGTTACTTACTATTTATTAATTGTTACTTACTATTTATCAAATGGTTACTTACTATTTATCAAATGGTTACTTACTATTTATCAAATGGTTACTTACTATTTATCAAATTGTTACTTACTATTTATCAAATTGTTACTTACTATTTATCAAATTGTTACTTACTATTTATCAAATTGTTACTTACTATTTATTAAATTGTTACTTACTATTTATTAAATTGTTACTTACTATTTATTAAATTGTTACTTACTATTTATTAAATTGTTACTTGCTATTTATCAAATTGTTACTTACTATATATTAAATTGTTACTTACTATTTATTAAATTGTTACTTACTATTTATTAAATTGTTACTTACTATTTATTAAATTGTTACTTACTATTTATTAAATTGTTACATACTATTTATTAAATTGTTACTTACTCTTTATTAAATTGTTACTGATTATTAAATTGTTACTTACTATTTATTAAATTGTTACTTACTATTTAGTAAATTGTTACTTACTATTTATTAAATTGTTACATACTATTTATTAAATTGTTTCATACTATTCATTAAATTGTTACTTACTATTTATTAAATTGTTACTTACTATTTATTAAATTGTTACATACTATTTATTAAATTGTTACTTACTCTTTATTAAATTGTTACTGATTATTAAATTGTTACTTACTATTTATTAAATTGTTACTTACTATTTAGTAAATTGTTACTTACTATTTATCAAATTGTTTCTTACTATTTATTAAATTGTTACTTACTATTTATCAAATGGTTACTTACTATTTATCAAATGGTTACTTACTATTTATCAAATTGTTACTTACTATTTATCAAATGGTTACTTACTATTTATCAAATTGTTACTTACTATTTATCAAATTGTTACTTACTATTTATCAAATTGTTACTTACTATTTATTAAATTGTTACATACTATTTATTAAATTGTTACTTACTCTTTATTAAATTGTTACTGATTATTAAATTGTTACTTACAATTTATTAAATTGTTACTTACTATTTAGTAAATTGTTACTTACTATTTATTAAATTGTTACATACTATTTATTAAATTGTTTCATACTATTCATTAAATTGTTACTTACTATTTATTAAATTGTTACTCACTATTTATTAAATTGTTACTTACTATTTATTAAATTGTTACTTACTATTTACTAAATTGTTACTTACTATTTATTAAATTATTACTTACTATGTATTAAATTGTTACTTACTATTTATTAAATTGTTACATACTATTTTTTAAATTGTTACTTACAATTTATTAAATTGTTACTTGCTATTTATCAAATTGTTACTTACTATTTATTAAATTGTTACTTACTCTTCATTAAATTGTTACTGTTTATTAAATTGTTACTTACTATTTATCAAATTGTTACTTTCTATTTATCAAATCGTTACTTACTATTTATCAAATTGTTTCTTACTATTTATTAAATTGTTACTTACTATTTATCAAATGGTTACTTACTATTTATCAAATGGTTACTTACTATTTATCAAATTGTTACTTACTATTTATCAAATTGTTACTTACTATTTATCAAATTGTTACTTACTATTTATTAAATTGTTACATACTATTTATTAAATTGTTACTTACTATTTATTAAATTGTTACTTACTATTTATCAAATGGTTACTTACTATTTATCAAATGGTTACTTACTATTTATCAAATGGTTACTTACTATTTATCAAATTGTTACTTACTATTTATCAAATTGTTACTTACTATTTATCAAATTGTTACTTACTATTTATCAAATTGTTACTTACTATTTATTAAATTGTTACTTACTCTTCATTAAATTGTTACTGTTTATTAAATTGTTACTTACTATTTATCAAATTGTTACTTTCTATTTATCAAATCGTTACTTACTATTTATTAAATTGTTACTTACTATTTATCAAATGGTTACTTACTATTTATCAAATGGTTACTTACTATTTATCAAATGGTTACTTACTATTTATCAAATTGTTACTTACTATTTATCAAATTGTTACTTACTATTTATCAAATTGTTACTTACTATTTATCAAATTGTTACTTACTATTAATTAAATTGTTACTATCTATTTATTAAATTGTTACTTACTATGTATTAAATTGTTACTTACTATTTATTAAATTGTTACTTACTATTTATTAAATTGTTACTATTTTTTAAATTGTTACTTACTATTTATTAAATTGTTAATTACTATTTATTAAATTGTTACTTACTCTTTATTAAATTGTTACTGATTATTAAATTGTTACTTACTATTTATTAAATTGTTACTTACTATTTAGTAAATTGTTACTTACTATTTATTAAATTGTTACTTATTATTTATTAAATTGTTTCTTACTATTTATTAAATTGTTACTTACTATTTAATAAATTGTTACTTACTATTTATTAAATTGTTACTTACTATTTATCAAATTGTTACTTACTATTTATTAAATTGTTACTTACTATTTATTAAATTGTTACTTACTATTTATTAAATTGTTACTTACTATTTATTAAATTGTTACTTACTATTTATTAAATTGTTACTTATTATTTATTAAATTGACACTTACTATTTATTAAATTGTTACAAACTATTTATTAAATTGTTACTTACTATTTATTAAATTGTTACTTACTCTTTATTTAATTGTTACTTACTATTTATTAATTGTTACTTACTATTTATCAAATGGTTACTTACTATTTATCAAATGGTTACTTACTATTTATCAAATGGTTACTTACTATTTATCAAATTGTTACTTACTATTTATCAAATTGTTACTTACTATTTATCAAATTGTTACTTACTATTTATCAAATTGTTACTTACTATTTATTAAATTGTTACTTACTATTTATTAAATTGTTACTTACTATTTATTAAATTGTTACTTACTATTTATTAAATTGTTACTTGCTATTTATCAAATTGTTACTTACTATATATTAAATTGTTACTTACTATTTATTAAATTGTTACTTACTATTTATTAAATTGTTACTTACTATTTATTAAATTGTTACTTACTATTTATTAAATTGTTACTATTTATTAAATTGTTACTTACTATTTATTAAATTGTTACTTACTATTTATTAAATTGTTACTTACTGTTTATTAAATTGTTACTTACTATTTATTAAATTGTTACTTATTATTTATTAAATTGTTTCTTACTATTTATTAAATTGTTACTTACTATTTATTAAATTGTTACTTACTATTTATTAAATTGTTACTTACTATTTATCAAATTGTTACTTACTATTTATTAAATTGTTACTTACTAGTTATTAAATTGTTACTATTTTTTAAATTGTTACTTACTATTTATTAAATTGTTACTTACTATTTATTAAATTGTTACTTACTATTTATTAAATTGTTACTTACTCTTTATTAAATTGTTACTGTTTATTAAATTGTTACTTACTATTTATCAAATGGTTACTTACTATTTATCAAATGGTTACTTACTATTTATCAAATGGTTACTTACTATTTATCAAATTGTTACTTACTATTTATCAAATTGTTACTTACTATTTATCAAATTGTTACTTACTATTTATCAAATTGTTACTTACTATTTATTAAATTGTTACTTACTCTTCATTAAATTGTTACTGTTTATTAAATTGTTACTTACTATTTATCAAATTGTTACTTTCTATTTATCAAATCGTTACTTACTATTTATCAAATTGTTTCTTACTATTTATTAAATTGTTACTTACTATTTATCAAATGGTTACTTACTATTTATCAAATGGTTACTTACTATTTATCAAATTGTTACTTACTATTTATCAAATTGTTACTTACTATTTATCAAATTGTTACTTACTATTTATTAAATTGGTACATACTATTTATTAAATTGTTACTTACTCTTTATTAAATTGTTACTTACTATTTATCAAATGGTTGCTTACTATTTATCAAATGGTTACTTACTATTTATCAAATGGTTACTTACTATTTATCAAATTGTTACTTACTATTTATCAAATTGTTACTTACTATTTATCAAATTGTTACTTACTATTTATCAAATTGTTACTTACTATTAATTAAATTGTTACTATCTATTTATTAAATTGTTACTTACTATGTATTAAATTGTTACTTACTATTTATTAAATTGTTACTTACTATTTATTAAATTGTTACTATTTTTTAAATTGTTACTTACTATTTATTAAATTGTTAATTACTATTTATTAAATTGTTACTTACTCTTTATTAAATTGTTACTGATTATTAAATTGTTACTTACTATTTATTAAATTGTTACTTACTATTTAGTAAATTGTTACTTACTATTTATTAAATTGTTACTTATTATTTATTAAATTGTTTCTTACTATTTATTAAATTGTTACTTACTATTTAATAAATTGTTACTTACTATTTATTAAATTGTTACTTACTATTTATCAAATTGTTACTTACTATTTATTAAATTGTTACTTACTATTTATTAAATTGTTACTTACTATTTATTAAATTGTTACTTACTATTTATTAAATTGTTACTTACTATTTATTAAATTGTTACTTATTATTTATTAAATTGACACTTACTATTTATTAAATTGTTACAAACTATTTATTAAATTGTTACTTACTATTTATTAAATTGTTACTTACTCTTTATTTAATTGTTACTTACTATTTATTAATTGTTACTTACTATTTATCAAATGGTTACTTACTATTTATCAAATGGTTACTTACTATTTATCAAATGGGTACTTACTATTTATCAAATTGTTACTTACTATTTATCAAATTGTTACTTACTATTTATCAAATTGTTACTTACTATTTATCAAATTGTTACTTACTATTTATTAAATTGTTACTTACTATTTATTAAATTGTTACTTACTATTTATTAAATTGTTACTTACTATTTATTAAATTGTTACTTGCTATTTATCAAATTGTTACTTACTATATATTAAATTGTTACTTACTATTTATTAAATTGTTACTTACTATTTATTAAATTGTTACTTACTATTTATTAAATTGTTACTTACTATTTATTAAATTGTTACTATTTATTAAATTGTTACTTACTATTTATTAAATTGTTACTTACTATTTATTAAATTGTTACTTACTGTTTATTAAATTGTTACTTACTATTTATTAAATTGTTACTTATTATTTATTAAATTGTTTCTTACTATTTATTAAATTGTTACTTGCTATTTATTAAATTGTTACTTACTATTTATTAAATTGTTACTTACTATTTATCAAATTGTTACTTACTATTTATTAAATTGTTACTTTCTATTTATCAAATCGTTACTTACTATTTATCAAATTGTTTCTTACTATTTATTAAATTGTTACTTACTATTTATCAAATGGTTACTTACTATTTATCAAATGGTTACTTACTATTTATCAAATTGTTACTTACTATTTATCAAATTGTTACTTACTATTTATCAAATTGTTACTTACTATTTATTAAATTGTTACATACTATTTATTAAATTGTTACTTACTCTTTATTAAATTGTTACTGATTATTAAATTGTTACTTACTATTTATTAAATTGTTACTTACTATTTAGTAAATTGTTACTTACTATTTATTAAATTGTTACATACTATTTATTAAATTGTTTCATACTATTCATTAAATTGTTACTTACTATTTATTAAATTGTTACTCACTATTTATTAAATTGTTACTTACTATTTATTAAATTGTTACTTACTATTTACTAAATTGTTACTTACTATTTATTAAATTATTACTTACTATGTATTAAATTGTTACTTACTATTTATTAAATTGTTACATACTATTTTTTAAATTGTTACTTACAATTTATTAAATTGTTACTTGCTATTTATCAAATTGTTACTTACTATTTATTAAATTGTTACTTACTCTTCATTAAATTGTTACTGTTTATTAAATTGTTACTTACTATTTATCAAATTGTTACTTTCTATTTATCAAATCGTTACTTACTATTTATCAAATTGTTTCTTACTATTTATTAAATTGTTACTTACTATTTATCAAATGGTTACTTACTATTTATCAAATGGTTACTTACTATTTATCAAATTGTTACTTACTATTTATCAAATTGTTACTTACTATTTATCAAATTGTTACTTACTATTTATTAAATTGTTACATACTATTTATTAAATTGTTACTTACTATTTATTAAATTGTTACTTACTATTTATCAAATGGTTACTTACTATTTATCAAATGGTTACTTACTATTTATCAAATGGTTACTTACTATTTATCAAATTGTTACTTACTATTTATCAAATTGTTACTTACTATTTATCAAATTGTTACTTACTATTTATCAAATTGTTACTTACTATTTATTAAATTGTTACTTACTCTTCATTAAATTGTTACTGTTTATTAAATTGTTACTTACTATTTATCAAATTGTTACTTTCTATTTATCAAATCGTTACTTACTATTTATCAAATTGTTTCTTACTATTTATTAAATTGTTACTTACTATTTATCAAATGGTTACTTACTATTTATCAAATGGTTACTTACTATTTATCAAATTGTTACTTACTATTTATCAAATTGTTACTTACTATTTATCAAATTGTTACTTACTATTTATTAAATTGGTACATACTATTTATTAAATTGTTACTTACTATTTATTAAATTGTTACTTACTATTTATCAAATGGTTACTTACTATTTATCAAATGGTTACTTACTATTTATCAAATGGTTACTTACTATTTATCAAATTGTTACTTACTCTTTATCAAATTGTTACTTACTATTTATCAAATTGTTACTTACTATTTATCAAATTGTTACTTACTATTAATTAAATTGTTACTATCTATTTATTAAATTGTTACTTACTATGTATTAAATTGTTACTTACTATTTATTAAATTGTTACTTACTATTTATTAAATTGTTACTATTTTTTAAATTGTTACTTACTATTTATTAAATTGTTAATTACTATTTATTAAATTGTTACTTACTCTTTATTAAATTGTTACTGATTATTAAATTGTTACTTACTATTTATTAAATTGTTACTTACTATTTAGTAAATTGTTACTTACTATTTATTAAATTGTTACTTATTATTTATTAAATTGTTTCTTACTATTTATTAAATTGTTACTTACTATTTAATAAATTGTTACTTACTATTTATTAAATTGTTACTTACTATTTATCAAATTGTTACTTACTATTTATTAAATTGTTACTTACTATTTATTAAATTGTTACTTACTATTTATTAAATTGTTACTTACTATTTATTAAATTGTTACTTACTATTTATTAAATTGTTACTTATTATTTATTAAATTGACACTTACTATTTATTAAATTGTTACAAACTATTTATTAAATTGTTACTTACTATTTATTAAATTGTTACTTACTCTTTATTTAATTGTTACTTACTATTTATTAATTGTTACTTACTATTTATCAAATGGTTACTTACTATTTATCAAATGGTTACTTACTATTTATCAAATGGTTACTTACTATTTATCAAATTGTTACTTACTATTTATCAAATTGTTACTTACTATTTATCAAATTGTTACTTACTATTTATCAAATTGTTACTTACTATTTATTAAATTGTTACTTACTATTTATTAAATTGTTACTTACTATTTATTAAATTGTTACTTACTATTTATTAAATTGTTACTTGCTATTTATCAAATTGTTACTTACTATATATTAAATTGTTACTTACTATTTATTAAATTGTTACTTACTATTTATTAAATTGTTACTTACTATTTATTAAATTGTTACTTACTATTTATTAAATTGTTACTATTTATTAAATTGTTACTTACTATTTATTAAATTGTTACTTACTATTTATTAAATTGTTACTTACTGTTTATTAAATTGTTACTTACTATTTATTAAATTGTTACTTATTATTTATTAAATTGTTTCTTACTATTTATTAAATTGTTACTTACTATTTATTAAATTGTTACTTACTATTTATTAAATTGTTACTTACTATTTATCAAATTGTTACTTACTATTTATTAAATTGTTACTTACTAGTTATTAAATTGTTACTATTTTTTAAATTGTTACTTACTATTTATTAAATTGTTACTTACTATTTATTAAATTGTTACTTACTCTTTATTAAATTGTTACTGTTTATTAAATTGTTACTTACTATTTATTAAATTGGTACTTACTATTTAGTAAATTGTTACTTACTATTTATTAAATTGTTACATACTATTTATTAAATTGTTTCATACTATTTATTAAATTGTTACCTACTATTTATTAAAATGTTACTAACTATTTATTAAATTGTTACTTACTATTTATTAAATTGTTACTTACTATTTATTAAATTGTTACTTACTCTTTATTAAATTGTTACTGATTATTAAATTGTTACTTACTATTTATTAAATTGTTACTTACTATTTAGTAAATTGTTACTTACTATTTATTAAATTGTTACATACTATTTATTAAATTGTTTCATACTATTCATTAAATTGTTACTTACTATTTATTAAATTGTTACTCACTATTTATTAAATTGTTACTTACTATTTATTAAATTGTTACTTACTATTTATTAAATTGTTACTTACTATTTATTAAATTGTTACTTGCTATTTATCAAATTGTTACTTACTATTTATTAAATTGTTACTTACTATTTATTAAATTGTTACTTACTATTTATTAAATTGTTACTTACTATTAATTAAATTGTTACTTACTATTTATTAAATTGTTACTTACTATTAATTAAATTGTTACTTACTATTTATTAAGTTGTTACTAACTATTAATTAAATTGTTACTATCTATTTATTAAATTTTTACTTACTATTTATTAAATTGTTACTTACTATTTATTAAATTGTTACTTACTATTTATTAAATTGTTACTTACTATTTATTAAATTGTTACTTGCTATTTATCAAATTGTTACTTACTATTTATTAAATTGTTACTTACTATTTATTAAATTGTTACTTACTATTTATCAAATGGTTACTTACTATTTATCAAATTGTTACTTACTATATATTAAATTGTTACTTACTATTTATTAAATTGTTACTTACTATTTATTAAATTGTTACTTACTATTTATTAAATTGTTACTATTTTTTAAATTGTTACTTACTTTTTATTAAATTGTTACTTACTATTTATTAAATTGTTACTTACTATGTATTAAATTGTTACTGACTATTTATTAAATTGTTACATACTATTTATTAAATTGTTACTTACTATTTATTAAATTGTTACTTACTATTTATTAAAACGTTTCTTACTATTTATTAAATTGTTACTTACTATTTATTAAGTTGTTACTTACTATTAATTAAATTGTTACTATCTATTTATTAAATTTTTACATACTATATATTAAATTGTTACTTACTATTTATCAAATGGTTACTTACTATTTATTAAATTGTTACTTACTATTTATTAAATTGTTACTTACTATGTATTAAATTGTTACTTACTATTTTTAAGTTGTTACATACTATTTATTAAATTGTTACTTACAATTTATTAAATTGTTACTTACTATTTATTAAATTGTTACTTACTATTTATTAAATTGTTACTTACTATTTATTAAATTGTTACTTACTGTTTATTAAATTGTTACTTACAATTTATTAAATTGTTACTTATTATTTATTAAATTGTTTCTTACTATTTATTAAATTGTCACTTACTATTTATTAAATTGTTACTTACTATTTATCAAATTGTTACTTACTATTTATTAAATTGTTACTTACTAGTTATTAAATTGTTACTATTTTTTAAATTGTTACTTACTATTTATCAAATTGTTACTTACTATTTATCAAATTGTTACTTACTGTTTATTAAATTGTTACTTACTATTTATTAAATTGTTACTTACTATTTATTAAATTATTACTTACTATTTATTAAATTGTTACTTACTATTTATTAAATTGTTACTGTTTATTAAATTGTTACTTACTATTTATCAAATTGTTACTTTCTATTTATCAAATCGTTACTTACTATTTATCAAATTGTTACTTACTATTTATTAAAATGTTTCTTACTATTTATCAAATTGTTACTTTCTATTTATCAAATCGTTACTTACTATGTATTAAATTGTTACTTACTATTTATTAAATTGTTACACACTATTTATTAATTTGTTACTTACTATTTATTAAATTGTTACTTACTATTTATTAAATTGTTACTTACTATTTATTAAATTGTTACTTACTATTTATTAAATTGTTACTTATTATTTATTAAATTGACACTTACTATTTATTAAATTGTTACTTACTATTTATTAAATTGTTACTTATTATTTATTAAATTGACACTTACTATTTATTAAATTGTTACAAACTATTTATTAAATTGTTACTTACTATTTATTAAATTGTTACTTACTCTTTATTAAATTGTTACTTACTATTTATTAATTGTTACTTACTATTTATCAAATGGTTACTTACTATTTATCAAATGGTTACTTACTATTTATCAAATGGTTACTTACTATTTATCAAATTGTTACTTACTATTTATCAAATTGTTACTTACTATTTATCAAATTGTTACTTACTATTTATCAAATTGTTACTTACTATTTATTAAATTGTTACTTACTATTAATTAAATTGTTACTTACTATTTATTAAATTGTTACTTACTATTTATTAAATTGATACTTGCTATTTATCAAATTGTTACTTACTATATATTAAATTGTTACTTACTATTTATTAAATTGTTACTTACTATTTATTAAATTGTTACTATTTTTTAAATTGTTACTTACTTTTTATTAAATTGTTACTTACTATTTATTAAATTGTTACTTACTATGTATTAAATTGTTACATACTATTTATTAAATTGTTACATACTATTTATTAAATTGTTACTTACTATTTATTAAATTGTTACTTACTATTTATTAAATTGTTACTTACTATTTATTAAAACGTTTCTTACTATTTATTAAATTGTTACTTACTATTTATTAAGTTGTTACTTACTATTAATTAAATTGTTACTATCTATTTATTAAATTGTTACATACTATTTACTAAATTGTTACTTACCATTTATCAAATGGTTACTTACTATTTATCAAATGGTTACTTACTATTTATTAAATTGTTACTTACTATTTATTAAATTGTTACTTACTATTTATTAAATTGTTACTTATTATTTATTAAATTGACACTTAATATTTATTAAATTGTTACAAACTATTTATTAAATTTTTTCTTACTATTTATTAAATTGTTACTTACTATATATTAAATTGTTACTGTTTATTAAATTGTTACTTACTATTTATCAAATTGTTACTTTCTATTTATCAAATCGTTACTTACTATTTATCAAATTGTTACTTACTATTTATAAAAAGGTTCTTACTATTTATTAAATTGTTACTTACTATTTATTAAGTTGTTACTTACTATTAATTAAATTGTTACTATCTATTTATTAAATTGTTACTTACTATTTATTAAATTGTTACTTACTATTTATTAAATTGTTACTTACTATTTATTAAATTGTTACTATTTTTTAAATTGTTACTTACTATTTATTAAATTGTTAATTACTATTTATTAAATTGTTACTTACTCTTTATTAAATTGTTACTGATTATTAAATTGTTACTTACTATTTATTAAATTGTTACTTACTATTTAGTAAATTGTTACTTACTATTTATTAAATTGTTACTTATTATTTATTAAATTGTTTCTTACTATTTATTAAATTGTTACTTACTATTTAATAAATTGTTACTTACTATTTATTAAATTGTTACTTACTATTTATCAAATTGTTACTTACTATTTATTAAATTGTTACTTACTATTTATTAAATTGTTACTTACTATTTATTAAATTGTTACTTACTATTTATTAAATTGTTACTTACTATTTATTAAATTGTTACTTATTATTTATTAAATTGACACTTACTATTTATTAAATTGTTACAAACTATTTATTAAATTGTTACTTACTATTTATTAAATTGTTACTTACTCTTTATTTAATTGTTACTTACTATTTATTAATTGTTACTTACTATTTATCAAATGGTTACTTACTATTTATCAAATGGTTACTTACTATTTATCAAATGGTTACTTACTATTTATCAAATTGTTACTTACTATTTATCAAATTGTTACTTACTATTTATCAAATTGTTACTTACTATTTATCAAATTGTTACTTACTATTTATTAAATTGTTACTTACTATTTATTAAATTGTTACTTACTATTTATTAAATTGTTACTTACTATTTATTAAATTGTTACTTGCTATTTATCAAATTGTTACTTACTATATATTAAATTGTTACTTACTATTTATTAAATTGTTACTTACTATTTATTAAATTGTTACTTACTATTTATTAAATTGTTACTATTTATTAAATTGTTACTTACTATTTATTAAATTGTTACTTACTATTTATTAAATTGTTACTTACTGTTTATTAAATTGTTACTTACTATTTATTAAATTGTTACTTATTATTTATTAAATTGTTTCTTACTATTTATTAAATTGTTACTTACTATTTATTAAATTGTTACTTACTATTTATTAAATTGTTACTTACTATTTATCAAATTGTTACTTACTATTTATTAAATTGTTACTTACTAGTTATTAAATTGTTACTATTTTTTAAATTGTTACTTACTATTTATTAAATTGTTACATACTATTTATTAAATTGTTACTTACTCTTTATTAAATTGTTACTGTTTATTAAATTGTTACTTACTATTTATTAAATTGGTACTTACTATTTAGTAAATTGTTACTTACTATTTATTAAATTGTTACATACTATTTATTAAATTGTTTCATACTATTTATTAAATTGTTACCTACTATTTATTAAAATGTTACTCACTATTTATTAAATTGTTACTTACTATTTATTAAATTGTTACTTACTATTTATTAAATTGTTACTTACTCTTTATTAAATTGTTACTGATTATTAAATTGTTACTTACTATTTATTAAATTGTTACTTACTATTTAGTAAATTGTTACTTACTATTTATTAAATTGTTACATACTATTTATTAAATTGTTTCATACTATTCATTAAATTGTTACTTACTATTTATTTAATTGTTACTCACTATTTATTAAATTGTTACTTACTATTTATTAAATTGTTACTTACTATTTACTAAATTGTTACTTACTATTTATTAAATTATTACTTACTATGTATTAAATTGTTACTTACTATTTATTAAATTGTTACATACTATTTTTTAAATTGTTACTTACAATTTATTAAATTGTTACTTGCTATTTATCAAATTGTTACTTACTATTTATTAAATTGTTACTTACTCTTCATTAAATTGTTACTGATTATTAAATTGTGACTTACTATTTATCAAATTGTTACTTTCTATTTATCAAATCGTTACTTACTATTTATCAAATTGTTTCTTACTATTTATTAAATTGTTACTTACTATTTATCAAATGGTTACTTACTATTTATCAAATGGTTACTTACTATTTATCAAATTGTTACTTACTATTTATCAAATTGTTACTTACTATTTATCAAATTGTTACTTACTATTTATTAAATTGTTACATACTATTTATTAAATTGTTACTTACTATTTATTAAATTGTTACTTACTATTTATCAAATGGTTTCTTACTATTTATCAAATGGTTACTTACTATTTATCAAATGGTTACTTACTATTTATCAAATTGTTACTTACTATTTATCAAATTGTTACTTACTATTTATCAAATAGTTACTTACTATTTATCAAATTGTTACTTACTATTTATTAAATTGTTACTTACTCTTCATTAAATTGTTACTGTTTATTAAATAGTTACTTACTATTTATCAAATTGTTACTTTCTATTTATCAAATCGTTACTTACTATTTATCAAATTGTTTCTTACTATTTATTAAATTGTTACTTACTATTTATCAAATGGTTACTTACTAATTATCAAATGGTTACTTACTATTTATCAAATTGTTACTTACTATTTATCAAATTGTTACTTACTATTTATCAAATTTTTACTTACTATTTATTAAATTGTTACATACTATTTATTAAATTGTTACTTACTATTTATTAAATTGTTACTTACTATTTATCAAATGGTTACTTACTATTTATCAAATGGTTACTTACTATTTATCAAATGGTTACTTACTATTTATCAAATTGTTACTTACTATTTATCAAATTGTTACTTACTATTTATCAAATTGTTACTTACTATTTATCAAATTGTTTCTTACTATTTATTAAATTGTTACTTACTACTTATTAAATTGTTACTTACTATGTATTAAATTGTTACTTACTATTTATTAAATTGTTACTTACTCTTTATTTAATTGTTACTTACTATTTATTAATTGTTACTTACTATTTATCAAATGGTTACTTACTATTTATCAAATGGTTACTTACTATTTATCAAATGGTTACTTACTATTTATCAAATTGTTACTTACTATTTATCAAATTGTTACTTACTATTTATCAAATTGTTACTTACTATTTATCAAATTGTTACTTACTATTTATTAAATTGTTACTTACTATTTATTAAATTGTTACTTACTATTTATTAAATTGTTACTTACTATTTATTAAATTGTTACTTGCTATTTATCAAATTGTTACTTACTATATATTAAATTGTTACTTACTATTTATTAAATTGTTACTTACTATTTATTAAATTGTTACTTACTATTTATTAAATTGTTACTATTTATTAAATTGTTACTTACTATTTATTAAATTGTTACTTACTATTTATTAAATTGTTACTTACTGTTTATTAAATTGTTACTTACTATTTATTAAATTGTTACTTATTATTTATTAAATTGTTTCTTACTATTTATTAAATTGTTACTTACTATTTATTAAATTGTTACTTACTATTTATTAAATTGTTACTTACTATTTATCAAATTGTTACTTACTATTTATTAAATTGTTACTTACTAGTTATTAAATTGTTACTATTTTTTAAATTGTTACTTACTATTTATTAAATTGTTACATACTATTTATTAAATTGTTACTTACTCTTTATTAAATTGTTACTGTTTATTAAATTGTTACTTACTATTTATTAAATTGGTACTTACTATTTAGTAAATTGTTACTTACTATTTATTAAATTGTTACATACTATTTATTAAATTGTTTCATACTATTTATTAAATTGTTACCTACTATTTATTAAAATGTTACTCACTATTTATTAAATTGTTACTTACTATTTATTAAATTGTTACTTACTATTTATTAAATTGTTACTTACTCTTTATTAAATTGTTACTGATTATTAAATTGTTACTTACTATTTATTAAATTGTTACTTACTATTTAGTAAATTGTTACTTACTATTTATTAAATTGTTACATACTATTTATTAAATTGTTTCATACTATTCATTAAATTGTTACTTACTATTTATTTAATTGTTACTCACTATTTATTAAATTGTTACTTACTATTTATTAAATTGTTACTTACTATTTACTAAATTGTTACTTACTATTTATTAAATTATTACTTACTATGTATTAAATTGTTACTTACTATTTATTAAATTGTTACATACTATTTTTTAAATTGTTACTTACAATTTATTAAATTGTTACTTGCTATTTATCAAATTGTTACTTACTATTTATTAAATTGTTACTTACTCTTCATTAAATTGTTACTGATTATTAAATTGTGACTTACTATTTATCAAATTGTTACTTTCTATTTATCAAATCGTTACTTACTATTTATCAAATTGTTTCTTACTATTTATTAAATTGTTACTTACTATTTATCAAATGGTTACTTACTATTTATCAAATGGTTACTTACTATTTATCAAATTGTTACTTACTATTTATCAAATTGTTACTTACTATTTATCAAATTGTTACTTACTATTTATTAAATTGTTACATACTATTTATTAAATTGTTACTTACTATTTATTAAATTGTTACTTACTATTTATCAAATGGTTTCTTACTATTTATCAAATGGTTACTTACTATTTATCAAATGGTTACTTACTATTTATCAAATTGTTACTTACTATTTATCAAATTGTTACTTACTATTTATCAAATAGTTACTTACTATTTATCAAATTGTTACTTACTATTTATTAAATTGTTACTTACTCTTCATTAAATTGTTACTGTTTATTAAATAGTTACTTACTATTTATCAAATTGTTACTTTCTATTTATCAAATCGTTACTTACTATTTATCAAATTGTTTCTTACTATTTATTAAATTGTTACTTACTATTTATCAAATGGTTACTTACTAATTATCAAATGGTTACTTACTATTTATCAAATTGTTACTTACTATTTATCAAATTGTTACTTACTATTTATCAAATTTTTACTTACTATTTATTAAATTGTTACATACTATTTATTAAATTGTTACTTACTATTTATTAAATTGTTACTTACTATTTATCAAATGGTTACTTACTATTTATCAAATGGTTACTTACTATTTATCAAATGGTTACTTACTATTTATCAAATTGTTACTTACTATTTATCAAATTGTTACTTACTATTTATCAAATTGTTACTTACTATTTATCAAATTGTTTCTTACTATTTATTAAATTGTTACTTACTACTTATTAAATTGTTACTTACTATGTATTAAATTGTTACTTACTATTTATTAAATTGTTACACACTATTTATTAATTTGTTACTTACTATTTATTAAATTGTTACTTACTATTTATTAAATTGTTACTTACTATTTATTAAATTGTTACTTACTATTTATTAAATTGTTACTTATTATTTATTAAATTGACACTTACTATTTATTAAATTGTTACAAACTATTTATTAAATTGTTACTTACTATTTATCAAATTGTTACTTACTATTTATTAAATTGTTACTTACTATTAATTAAATTGTTACTTACTATTTATTAAATTGTTACTTACTATTAATTAAATTGTTACTTGCTATTTATCAAATTGTTACTTACTATATATTAAATTGTTACTTACTATTTATTAAATTGTTACTTACTATTTATTAAATTGTTACTTACTATTTATTAAATTGTTACTATTTTTTAAATTGTTACTTACTTTTTATTAAATTGTTACTTACTATTTATTAAATTGTTACTTACTATGTATTAAATTGTTACTGACTATTTATTAAATTGTTACATACTATTTATTAAATTGTTACTTACTATTTATTAAATTGTTACTTACTATTTATTAAAACGTTTCTTACTATTTATTAAATTGTTACTTACTATTTATTAAAACGTTTCTTACTATTTATTAAATTGTTACTTACTATTTATTAAGTTGTTACTTACTATTAATTAAATTGTTACTATCTATTTATTAAATTTTTACATACTATATATTAAATTGTTACTTACTATTTATCAAATGGTTACTTACTATTTATTAAATTGTTACTTACTATTTATTAAATTGTTACTTACTATGTATTAAATTGTTACTTACTATTTTTAAGTTGTTACATACTATTTATTAAATTGTTACTTACAATTTATTAAATTGTTACTTACTATTTATTAAATTGTTACTTACTATTTATTAAATTGTTACTATTTTTTAAATTGTTACTTACTATTTATTAAATTGTTAATTACTATTTATTAAATTGTTACTTACTCTTTATTAAATTGTTACTGATTATTAAATTGTTACTTACTATTTATTAAATTGTTACTTACTATTTAGTAAATTGTTACTTACAATTTATTAAATTGTTACTTATTATTTATTAAATTGTTTCTTACTATTTATTAAATTGTTACTTACTATTTAATAAATTGTTACTTACTATTTATTAAATTGTTACTTACTATTTATCAAATTGTTACTTACTATTTATTAAATTGTTACTTACTATTTATTAAATTGTTACTTACTATTTATTAAATTGTTACTTACTATTTATTAAATTGTTACTTACTATTTATTAAATTGTTACTTATTATTTATTAAATTGACACTTACTATTTATTAAATTGTTACAAACTATTTATTAAATTGTTACTTACTATTTATTAAATTGTTACTTACTCTTTATTTAATTGTTACTTACTATTTATTAATTGTTACTTACTATTTATCAAATGGTTACTTACTATTTATCAAATGGTTACTTACTATTTATCAAATGGTTACTTACTATTTATCAAATTGTTACTTACTATTTATCAAATTGTTACTTACTATTTATCAAATTGTTACTTACTATTTATCAAATTGTTACTTACTATTTATTAAATTGTTACTTACTATTTATTAAATTGTTACTTACTATTTATTAAATTGTTACTTACTATTTATTAAATTGTTACTTGCTATTTATCAAATTGTTACTTACTATATATTAAATTGTTACTTACTATTTATTAAATTGTTACTTACTATTTATTAAATTGTTACTTACTATTTATTAAATTGTTACTATTTATTAAATTGTTACTTACTATTTATTAAATTGTTACTTACTATTTATTAAATTGTTACTTACTGTTTATTAAATTGTTACTTACTATTTATTAAATTGTTACTTATTATTTATTAAATTGTTTCTTACTATTTATTAAATTGTTACTTACTATTTATTAAATTGTTACTTACTATTTATTAAATTGTTACTTACTATTTATCAAATTGTTACTTACTATTTATTAAATTGTTACTTACTAGTTATTAAATTGTTACTATTTTTTAAATTGTTACTTACTATTTATTAAATTGTTACATACTATTTATTAAATTGTTACTTACTCTTTATTAAATTGTTACTGTTTATTAAATTGTTACTTACTATTTATTAAATTGGTACTTACTATTTAGTAAATTGTTACTTACTATTTATTAAATTGTTACATACTATTTATTAAATTGTTTCATACTATTTATTAAATTGTTACCTTCTATTTATTAAAATGTTACTCACTATTTATTAAATTGTTACTTACTATTTATTAAATTGTTACTTACTATTTATTAAATTGTTACTTACTCTTTATTAAATTGTTACTGATTATTAAATTGTTACTTACTGTTTATTAAATTGTTACTTACTATTTAGTAAATTGTTACTTACTATTTATTAAATTGTTACATACTATTTATTAAATTGTTTCATACTATTCATTAAATTGTTACTTACTATTTATTTAATTGTTACTCACTATTTATTAAATTGTTACTTACTATTTATTAAATTGTTACTTACTATTTACTAAATTGTTACTTACTATTTATTAAATTATTACTTACTATGTATTAAATTGTTACTTACTATTTATTAAATTGTTACATACTATTTTTTAAATTGTTACTTACAATTTATTAAATTGTTACTTGCTATTTATCAAATTGTTACTTACTATTTATTAAATTGTTACTTACTCTTCATTAAATTGTTACTGATTATTAAATTGTGACTTACTATTTATCAAATTGTTACTTTCTATTTATCAAATCGTTACTTACTATTTATCAAATTGTTTCTTACTATTTATTAAATTGTTACTTACTATTTATCAAATGGTTACTTACTATTTATCAAATGGTTACTTACTATTTATCAAATTGTTACTTACTATTTATCAAATTGTTACTTACTATTTATCAAATTGTTACTTACTATTTATTAAATTGTTACATACTATTTATTAAATTGTTACTTACTATTTATTAAATTGTTACTTACTATTTATCAAATGGTTTCTTACTATTTATCAAATGGTTACTTACTATTTATCAAATGGTTACTTACTATTTATCAAATTGTTACTTACTATTTATCAAATTGTTACTTACTATTTATCAAATAGTTACTTACTATTTATCAAATTGTTACTTACTATTTATTAAATTGTTACTTACTCTTCATTAAATTGTTACTGTTTATTAAATAGTTACTTACTATTTATCAAATTGTTACTTTCTATTTATCAAATCGTTACTTACTATTTATCAAATTGTTTCTTACTATTTATTAAATTGTTACTTACTATTTATCAAATGGTTACTTACTAATTATCAAATGGTTACTTACTATTTATCAAATTGTTACTTACTATTTATCAAATTGTTACTTACTATTTATCAAATTTTTACTTACTATTTATTAAATTGTTACATACTATTTATTAAATTGTTACTTACTATTTATTAAATTGTTACTTACTATTTATCAAATGGTTACTTACTATTTATCAAATGGTTACTTACTATTTATCAAATGGTTACTTACTATTTATCAAATTGTTACTTACTATTTATCAAATTGTTACTTACTATTTATCAAATTGTTACTTACTATTTATCAAATTGTTACTTACTATTTATTAAATTGTTACTTACTATTTATTAAATTGTTACTTACTATTTATTAAATTGTTACTTACTATTTATTAAATTGTTACTTGCTATTTATCAAATTGTTACTTACTATATATTAAATTGTTACTTACTATTTATTAAATTGTTACTTACTATTTATTAAATTGTTACTTACTATTTATTAAATTGTTACTATTTATTAAATTGTTACTTACTATTTATTAAATTGTTACTTACTATTTATTAAATTGTTACTTACTGTTTATTAAATTGTTACTTACTATTTATTAAATTGTTACTTATTATTTATTAAATTGTTTCTTACTATTTATTAAATTGTTACTTACTATTTATTAAATTGTTACTTACTATTTATTAAATTGTTACTTACTATTTATCAAATTGTTACTTACTATTTATTAAATTGTTACTTACTAGTTATTAAATTGTTACTATTTTTTAAATTGTTACTTACTATTTATTAAATTGTTACATACTATTTATTAAATTGTTACTTACTCTTTATTAAATTGTTACTGTTTATTAAATTGTTACTTACTATTTATTAAATTGGTACTTACTATTTAGTAAATTGTTACTTACTATTTATTAAATTGTTACATACTATTTATTAAATTGTTTCATACTATTTATTAAATTGTTACCTTCTATTTATTAAAATGTTACTCACTATTTATTAAATTGTTACTTACTATTTATTAAATTGTTACTTACTATTTATTAAATTGTTACTTACTCTTTATTAAATTGTTACTGATTATTAAATTGTTACTTACTATTTATTAAATTGTTACTTACTATTTAGTAAATTGTTACTTACTATTTATTAAATTGTTACATACTATTTATTAAATTGTTTCATACTATTCATTAAATTGTTACTTACTATTTATTTAATTGTTACTCACTATTTATTAAATTGTTACTTACTATTTATTAAATTGTTACTTACTATTTACTAAATTGTTACTTACTATTTATTAAATTATTACTTACTATGTATTAAATTGTTACTTACTATTTATTAAATTGTTACATACTATTTTTTAAATTGTTACTTACAATTTATTAAATTGTTACTTGCTATTTATCAAATTGTTACTTACTATTTATTAAATTGTTACTTACTCTTCATTAAATTGTTACTGATTATTAAATTGTGACTTACTATTTATCAAATTGTTACTTTCTATTTATCAAATCGTTACTTACTATTTATCAAATTGTTTCTTACTATTTATTAAATTGTTACTTACTATTTATCAAATGGTTACTTACTATTTATCAAATGGTTACTTACCATTTATCAAATTGTTACTTACTATTTATCAAATTGTTACTTACTATTTATCAAATTGTTACTTACTATTTATTAAATTGTTACATACTATTTATTAAATTGTTACTTACTATTTATTAAATTGTTACTTACTATTTATCAAATGGTTTCTTACTATTTATCAAATGGTTACTTACTATTTATCAAATGGTTACTTACTATTTATCAAATTGTTACTTACTATTTATCAAATTGTTACTTACTATTTATCAAATAGTTACTTACTATTTATCAAATTGTTACTTACTATTTATTAAATTGTTACTTACTCTTCATTAAATTGTTACTGTTTATTAAATAGTTACTTACTATTTATCAAATTGTTACTTTCTATTTATCAAATCGTTACTTACTATTTATCAAATTGTTTCTTACTATTTATTAAATTGTTACTTACTATTTATCAAATGGTTACTTACTAATTATCAAATGGTTACTTACTATTTATCAAATTGTTACTTACTATTTATCAAATTGTTACTTACTATTTATCAAATTTTTACTTACTATTTATTAAATTGTTACATACTATTTATTAAATTGTTACTTACTATTTATTAAATTGTTACTTACTATTTATCAAATGGTTACTTACTATTTATCAAATGGTTACTTACTATTTATCAAATGGTTACTTACTATTTATCAAATTGTTACTTACTATTTATCAAATTGTTACTTACTATTTATCAAATTGTTACTTACTATTTATCAAATTGTTTCTTACTATTTATTAAATTGTTACTTACTACTTATTAAATTGTTACTTACTATGTATTAAATTGTTACTTACTATTTATTAAATTGTTACACACTATTTATTAATTTGTTACTTACTATTTATTAAATTGTTACTTACTATTTATTAAATTGTTACTTACTATTTATTAAATTGTTACTTACTATTTATTAAATTGTTACTTATTATTTATTAAATTGACACTTACTATTTATTAAATTGTTACAAACTATTTATTAAATTGTTACTTACTATTTATCAAATTGTTACTTACTATTTATTAAATTGTTACTTACTATTAATTAAATTGTTACTTACTATTTATTAAATTGTTACTTACTATTAATTAAATTGTTACTTGCTATTTATCAAATTGTTACTTACTATATATTAAATTGTTACTTACTATTTATTAAATTGTTACTTACTATTTATTAAATTGTTACTTACTATTTATTAAATTGTTACTATTTTTTAAATTGTTACTTACTTTTTATTAAATTGTTACTTACTATTTATTAAATTGTTACTTACTATGTATTAAATTGTTACTGACTATTTATTAAATTGTTACATACTATTTATTAAATTGTTACTTACTATTTATTAAATTGTTACTTACTATTTATTAAAACGTTTCTTACTATTTATTAAATTGTTACTTACTATTTATTAAAACGTTTCTTACTATTTATTAAATTGTTACTTACTATTTATTAAGTTGTTACTTACTATTAATTAAATTGTTACTATCTATTTATTAAATTTTTACATACTATATATTAAATTGTTACTTACTATTTATCAAATGGTTACTTACTATTTATTAAATTGTTACTTACTATTTATTAAATTGTTACTTACTATGTATTAAATTGTTACTTACTATTTTTAAGTTGTTACATACTATTTATTAAATTGTTACTTACAATTTATTAAATTGTTACTTACTATTTATTAAATTGTTACTTACTATTTATTAAATTGTTACTTACTATTTATTAAATTGTTACTTACTGTTTATTAAATTGTTACTTACAATTTATTAAATTGTTACTTATTATTTATTAAATTGTTTCTTACTATTTATTAAATTGTCACTTACTATCTATTAAATTGTTACTTACTATTTATCAAATTGTTACTTACTATTTATCAAATTGTTACTTACTATTTATTAAATTGTTACATACTATTTATTAAATTGTTACTTACTATTTATTAAATGGTAACTTACTATTTATCAAATTGTTACTTACTATTTATCAAATTGTTACTTACTATTTATTAAATTGTTACTTACTATTTATTAAATTGTTACTTACTATTTATTAAATTGTTACTTACTATTTATTAAATTGTTACTTACTATTTATTAAATTGTTACTTATTATTTATTAAATTGACACTTACTATTTATTAAATTGTTACAAACTATTTATTAAATTGTTACTTACTATTTATTAAATTGTTACTTACTCTTTATTTAATTGTTACTTACTATTTATTAATTGTTACTTACTATTTATCAAATGGTTACTTACTATTTATCAAATTGTTACTTACTATTTATTAAATTGTTACTTACTATTTATTAAATTGTTACTTACTATTTATTAAATTGTTACTTACTATTTATTAAATTGTTACTTACTATTTATTAAATTGTTACTTACTATTTATTAAATTGTTACTTACTATTTATTAAATTGTTACTTATTATTTATTAAATTGACACTTACTATTTATTAAATTGTTACAAACTATTTATTAAATTGTTACTTACTATTTATTAAATTGTTACTTACTCTTTATTTAATTGTTACTTACTATTTATTAATTGTTACTTACTATTTATCAAATGGTTACTTACTATTTATCAAATTTTTACTTACTATTTATTAAATTGTTACATACTATTTATTAAATTGTTACTTACTATTTATTAAATTGTTACTTACTATTTATCAAATGGTTACTTACTATTTATCAAATGGTTACTTACTATTTATCAAATGGTTACTTACTATTTATCAAATTGTTACTTACTATTTATCAAATTGTTACTTACTATTTATCAAATTGTTACTTACTATTTATCAAATTGTTACTTACTATTTATTAAATTGTTACTTACTATTTATTAAATTGTTACTTACTATTTATTAAATTGTTACTTACTATTTATTAAATTGTTACTTGCTATTTATCAAATTGTTACTTACTATATATTAAATTGTTACTTACTATTTATTAAATTGTTACTTACTATTTATTAAATTGTTACTTACTATTTATTAAATTGTTACTATTTATTAAATTGTTACTTACTATTTATTAAATTGTTACTTACTATTTATTAAATTGTTACTTACTGTTTATTAAATTGTTACTTACTATTTATTAAATTGTTACTTATTATTTATTAAATTGTTTCTTACTATTTATTAAATTGTTACTTACTATTTATTAAATTGTTACTTACTATTTATTAAATTGTTACTTACTATTTATCAAATTGTTACTTACTATTTATTAAATTGTTACTTACTAGTTATTAAATTGTTACTATTTTTTAAATTGTTACTTACTATTTATTAAATTGTTACATACTATTTATTAAATTGTTACTTACTCTTTATTAAATTGTTACTGTTTATTAAATTGTTACTTACTATTTATTAAATTGGTACTTACTATTTAGTAAATTGTTACTTACTATTTATTAAATTGTTACATACTATTTATTAAATTGTTTCATACTATTTATTAAATTGTTACCTTCTATTTATTAAAATGTTACTCACTATTTATTAAATTGTTACTTACTATTTATTAAATTGTTACTTACTATTTATTAAATTGTTACTTACTCTTTATTAAATTGTTACTGATTATTAAATTGTTACTTACTATTTATTAAATTGTTACTTACTATTTAGTAAATTGTTACTTACTATTTATTAAATTGTTACATACTATTTATTAAATTGTTTCATACTATTCATTAAATTGTTACTTACTATTTATTTAATTGTTACTCACTATTTATTAAATTGTTACTTACTATTTATTAAATTGTTACTTACTATTTACTAAATTGTTACTTACTATTTATTAAATTATTACTTACTATGTATTAAATTGTTACTTACTATTTATTAAATTGTTACATACTATTTTTTAAATTGTTACTTACAATTTATTAAATTGTTACTTGCTATTTATCAAATTGTTACTTACTATTTATTAAATTGTTACTTACTCTTCATTAAATTGTTACTGATTATTAAATTGTGACTTACTATTTATCAAATTGTTACTTTCTATTTATCAAATCGTTACTTACTATTTATCAAATTGTTTCTTACTATTTATTAAATTGTTACTTACTATTTATCAAATGGTTACTTACTATTTATCAAATGGTTACTTACCATTTATCAAATTGTTACTTACTATTTATCAAATTGTTACTTACTATTTATCAAATTGTTACTTACTATTTATTAAATTGTTACATACTATTTATTAAATTGTTACTTACTATTTATTAAATTGTTACTTACTATTTATCAAATGGTTTCTTACTATTTATCAAATGGTTACTTACTATTTATCAAATGGTTACTTACTATTTATCAAATTGTTACTTACTATTTATCAAATTGTTACTTACTATTTATCAAATAGTTACTTACTATTTATCAAATTGTTACTTACTATTTATTAAATTGTTACTTACTCTTCATTAAATTGTTACTGTTTATTAAATAGTTACTTACTATTTATCAAATTGTTACTTTCTATTTATCAAATCGTTACTTACTATTTATCAAATTGTTTCTTACTATTTATTAAATTGTTACTTACTATTTATCAAATGGTTACTTACTAATTATCAAATGGTTACTTACTATTTATCAAATTGTTACTTACTATTTATCAAATTGTTACTTACTATTTATCAAATTTTTACTTACTATTTATTAAATTGTTACATACTATTTATTAAATTGTTACTTACTATTTATTAAATTGTTACTTACTATTTATCAAATGGTTACTTACTATTTATCAAATGGTTACTTACTATTTATCAAATGGTTACTTACTATTTATCAAATTGTTACTTACTATTTATCAAATTGTTACTTACTATTTATCAAATTGTTACTTACTATTTATTAAATTGTTACTTACTCTTCATTAAATTGTTACTGTTTATTAAATAGTTACTTACTATTTATCAAATTGTTACTTTCTATTTATCAAATCGTTACTTACTATTTATCAAATTGTTTCTTACTATTTATTAAATTGTTACTTACTATTTATCAAATGGTTACTTACTATTTATCAAATTGTTACTTACTATTTATCAAATTGTTACTTACTATTTATCAAATTGTTACTTACTATTTATCAAATTGTTACTTACTATTTATTAAATTGTTACTTACTATTTATTAAATTGTTACTTACTATTTATTAAATTGTTACTTACTATTTATTAAATTGTTACTTGCTATTTATCAAATTGTTACTTACTATATATTAAATTGTTACTTACTATTTATTAAATTGTTACTTACTATTTATTAAATTGTTACTTACTATTTATTAAATTGTTACTATTTATTAAATTGTTACTTACTATTTATTAAATTGTTACTTACTATTTATTAAATTGTTACTTACTGTTTATTAAATTGTTACTTACTATTTATTAAATTGTTACTTATTATTTATTAAATTGTTTCTTACTATTTATTAAATTGTTACTTACTATTTATTAAATTGTTACTTACTATTTATTAAATTGTTACTTACTATTTATCAAATTGTTACTTACTATTTATTAAATTGTTACTTACTAGTTATTAAATTGTTACTATTTTTTAAATTGTTACTTACTATTTATTAAATTGTTACATACTATTTATTAAATTGTTACTTACTCTTTATTAAATTGTTACTGTTTATTAAATTGTTACTTACTATTTATTAAATTGGTACTTACTATTTAGTAAATTGTTACTTACTATTTATTAAATTGTTACATACTATTTATTAAATTGTTTCATACTATTTATTAAATTGTTACCTACTATTTATTAAAATGTTACTCACTATTTATTAAATTGTTACTTACTATTTATTAAATTGTTACTTACTATTTATTAAATTGTTACTTACTCTTTATTAAATTGTTACTGATTATTAAATTGTTACTTACTATTTATTAAATTGTTACTTACTATTTAGTAAATTGTTACTTACTATTTATTAAATTGTTACATACTATTTATTAAATTGTTTCATACTATTCATTAAATTGTTACTTACTATTTATTTAATTGTTACTCACTATTTATTAAATTGTTACTTACTATTTATTAAATTGTTACTAACTATTTACTAAATTGTTACTTACTATTTATTAAATTATTACTTACTATGTATTAAATTGTTACTTACTATTTATTAAATTGTTACATACTATTTTTTAAATTGTTACTTACAATTTATTAAATTGTTACTTGCTATTTATCAAATTGTTACTTACTATTTATTAAATTGTTACTTACTCTTCATTAAATTGTTACTGATTATTAAATTGTGACTTACTATTTATCAAATTGTTACTTTCTATTTATCAAATCGTTACTTACTATTTATCAAATTGTTTCTTACTATTTATTAAATTGTTACTTACTATTTATCAAATGGTTACTTACTATTTATCAAATGGTTACTTACTATTTATCAAATTGTTACTTACTATTTATCAAATTGTTACTTACTATTTATCAAATTGTTACTTACTATTTATTAAATTGTTACATACTATTTATTAAATTGTTACTTACTATTTATTAAATTGTTACTTACTATTTATCAAATGGTTTCTTACTATTTATCAAATGGTTACTTACTATTTATCAAATGGTTACTTACTATTTATCAAATTGTTACTTACTATTTATCAAATTGTTACTTACTATTTATCAAATAGTTACTTACTATTTATCAAATTGTTACTTACTATTTATTAAATTGTTACTTACTCTTCATTAAATTGTTACTGTTTATTAAATAGTTACTTACTATTTATCAAATTGTTACTTTCTATTTATCAAATCGTTACTTACTATTTATCAAATTGTTTCTTACTATTTATTAAATTGTTACTTACTATTTATCAAATGGTTACTTACTAATTATCAAATGGTTACTTACTATTTATCAAATTGTTACTTACTATTTATCAAATTGTTACTTACTATTTATCAAATTTTTACTTACTATTTATTAAATTGTTACATACTATTTATTAAATTGTTACTTACTATTTATTAAATTGTTACTTACTATTTATCAAATGGTTACTTACTATTTATCAAATGGTTACTTACTATTTATCAAATGGTTACTTACTATTTATCAAATTGTTACTTACTATTTATCAAATTGTTACTTACTATTTATCAAATTGTTACTTACTATTTATCAAATTGTTTCTTACTATTTATTAAATTGTTACTTACTACTTATTAAATTGTTACTTACTATGTATTAAATTGTTACTTACTATTTATTAAATTGTTACTTACTCTTTATTTAATTGTTACTTACTATTTATTAATTGTTACTTACTATTTATCAAATGGTTACTTACTATTTATCAAATGGTTACTTACTATTTATCAAATGGTTACTTACTATTTATCAAATTGTTACTTACTATTTATCAAATTGTTACTTACTATTTATCAAATTGTTACTTACTATTTATCAAATTGTTACTTACTATTTATTAAATTGTTACTTACTATTTATTAAATTGTTACTTACTATTTATTAAATTGTTACTTACTATTTATTAAATTGTTACTTGCTATTTATCAAATTGTTACTTACTATATATTAAATTGTTACTTACTATTTATTAAATTGTTACTTACTATTTATTAAATTGTTACTTACTATTTATTAAATTGTTACTATTTATTAAATTGTTACTTACTATTTATTAAATTGTTACTTACTATTTATTAAATTGTTACTTACTGTTTATTAAATTGTTACTTACTATTTATTAAATTGTTACTTATTATTTATTAAATTGTTTCTTACTATTTATTAAATTGTTACTTACTATTTATTAAATTGTTACTTACTATTTATTAAATTGTTACTTACTATTTATCAAATTGTTACTTACTATTTATTAAATTGTTACTTACTAGTTATTAAATTGTTACTATTTTTTAAATTGTTACTTACTATTTATTAAATTGTTACATACTATTTATTAAATTGTTACTTACTCTTTATTAAATTGTTACTGTTTATTAAATTGTTACTTACTATTTATTAAATTGGTACTTACTATTTAGTAAATTGTTACTTACTATTTATTAAATTGTTACGTACTATTTATTAAATTGTTTCATACTATTTATTAAATTGTTACCTACTATTTATTAAAATGTTACTCACTATTTATTAAATTGTTACTTACTATTTATTAAATTGTTACTTACTATTTATTAAATTGTTACTTACTCTTTATTAAATTGTTACTGATTATTAAATTGTTACTTACTATTTATTAAATTGTTACTTACTATTTAGTAAATTGTTACTTACTATTTATTAAATTGTTACATACTATTTATTAAATTGTTTCATACTATTCATTAAATTGTTACTTACTATTTATTTAATTGTTACTCACTATTTATTAAATTGTTACTTACTATTTATTAAATTGTTACTTACTATTTACTAAATTGTTACTTACTATTTATTAAATTATTACTTACTATGTATTAAATTGTTACTTACTATTTATTAAATTGTTACATACTATTTTTTAAATTGTTACTTACAATTTATTAAATTGTTACTTGCTATTTATCAAATTGTTACTTACTATTTATTAAATTGTTACTTACTCTTCATTAAATTGTTACTGATTATTAAATTGTGACTTACTATTTATCAAATTGTTACTTTCTATTTATCAAATCGTTACTTACTATTTATCAAATTGTTTCTTACTATTTATTAAATTGTTACTTACTATTTATCAAATGGTTACTTACTATTTATCAAATGGTTACTTACTATTTATCAAATTGTTACTTACTATTTATCAAATTGTTACTTACTATTTATCAAATTGTTACTTACTATTTATTAAATTGTTACATACTATTTATTAAATTGTTACTTACTATTTATTAAATTGTTACTTACTATTTATCAAATGGTTTCTTACTATTTATCAAATGGTTACTTACTATTTATCAAATGGTTACTTACTATTTATCAAATTGTTACTTACTATTTATCAAATTGTTACTTACTATTTATCAAATAGTTACTTACTATTTATCAAATTGTTACTTACTATTTATTAAATTGTTACTTACTCTTCATTAAATTGTTACTGTTTATTAAATAGTTACTTACTATTTATCAAATTGTTACTTTCTATTTATCAAATCGTTACTTACTATTTATCAAATTGTTTCTTACTATTTATTAAATTGTTACTTACTATTTATCAAATGGTTACTTACTAATTATCAAATGGTTACTTACTATTTATCAAATTGTTACTTACTATTTATCAAATTGTTACTTACTATTTATCAAATTTTTACTTACTATTTATTAAATTGTTACATACTATTTATTAAATTGTTACTTACTATTTATTAAATTGTTACTTACTATTTATCAAATGGTTACTTACTATTTATCAAATGGTTACTTACTATTTATCAAATGGTTACTTACTATTTATCAAATTGTTACTTACTATTTATCAAATTGTTACTTACTATTTATCAAATTGTTACTTACTATTTATCAAATTGTTTCTTACTATTTATTAAATTGTTACTTACTACTTATTAAATTGTTACTTACTATGTATTAAATTGTTACTTACTATTTATTAAATTGTTACACACTATTTATTAATTTGTTACTTACTATTTATTAAATTGTTACTTACTATTTATTAAATTGTTACTTACTATTTATTAAATTGTTACTTACTATTTATTAAATTGTTACTTATTATTTATTAAATTGACACTTACTATTTATTAAATTGTTACAAACTATTTATTAAATTGTTACTTACTATTTATCAAATTGTTACTTACTATTTATTAAATTGTTACTTACTATTAATTAAATTGTTACTTACTATTTATTAAATTGTTACTTACTATTAATTAAATTGTTACTTGCTATTTATCAACTTGTTACTTACTATATATTAAATTGTTACTTACTATTTATTAAATTGTTACTTACTATTTATTAAATTGTTACTTACTATTTATTAAATTGTTACTATTTTTTAAATTGTTACTTACTTTTTATTAAATTGTTACTTACTATTTATTAAATTGTTACTTACTATGTATTAAATTGTTACTGACTATTTATTAAATTGTTACATACTATTTATTAAATTGTTACTTACTATTTATTAAATTGTTACTTACTATTTATTAAAACGTTTCTTACTATTTATTAAATTGTTACTTACTATTTATTAAAACGTTTCTTACTATTTATTAAATTGTTACTTACTATTTATTAAGTTGTTACTTACTATTAATTAAATTGTTACTATCTATTTATTAAATTTTTACATACTATATATTAAATTGTTACTTACTATTTATCAAATGGTTACTTACTATTTATTAAATTGTTACTTACTATTTATTAAATTGTTACTTACTATGTATTAAATTGTTACTTACTATTTTTAAGTTGTTACATACTATTTATTAAATTGTTACTTACAATTTATTAAATTGTTACTTACTATTTATTAAATTGTTACTTACTATTTATTAAATTGTTACTATTTTTTAAATTGTTACTTACTATTTATTAAATTGTTAATTACTATTTATTAAATTGTTACTTACTCTTTATTAAATTGTTACTGATTATTAAATTGTTACTTACTATTTATTAAATTGTTACTTACTATTTAGTAAATTGTTACTTACTATTTATTAAATTGTTACTTATTATTTATTAAATTGTTTCTTACTATTTATTAAATTGTTACTTACTATTTAATAAATTGTTACTTACTATTTATTAAATTGTTACTTACTATTTATCAAATTGTTACTTACTATTTATTAAATTGTTACTTACTATTTATTAAATTGTTACTTACTATTTATTAAATTGTTACTTACTATTTATTAAATTGTTACTTACTATTTATTAAATTGTTACTTATTATTTATTAAATTGACACTTACTATTTATTAAATTGTTACAAACTATTTATTAAATTGTTACTTACTATTTATTAAATTGTTACTTACTCTTTATTTAATTGTTACTTACTATTTATTAATTGTTACTTACTATTTATCAAATGGTTACTTACTATTTATCAAATGGTTACTTACTATTTATCAAATGGTTACTTACTATTTATCAAATTGTTACTTACTATTTATCAAATTGTTACTTACTATTTATCAAATTGTTACTTACTATTTATCAAATTGTTACTTACTATTTATTAAATTGTTACTTACTATTTATTAAATTGTTACTTACTATTTATTAAATTGTTACTTACTATTTATTAAATTGTTACTTGCTATTTATCAAATTGTTACTTACTATATATTAAATTGTTACTTACTATTTATTAAATTGTTACTTACTATTTATTAAATTGTTACTTACTATTTATTAAATTGTTACTATTTATTAAATTGTTACTTACTATTTATTAAATTGTTACTTACTATTTATTAAATTGTTACTTACTGTTTATTAAATTGTTACTTACTATTTATTAAATTGTTACTTATTATTTATTAAATTGTTTCTTACTATTTATTAAATTGTTACTTACTATTTATTAAATTGTTACTTACTATTTATTAAATTGTTACTTACTATTTATCAAATTGTTACTTACTATTTATTAAATTGTTACTTACTAGTTATTAAATTGTTACTATTTTTTAAATTGTTACTTACTATTTATTAAATTGTTACATACTATTTATTAAATTGTTACTTACTCTTTATTAAATTGTTACTGTTTATTAAATTGTTACTTACTATTTATTAAATTGGTACTTACTATTTAGTAAATTGTTACTTACTATTTATTAAATTGTTACATACTATTTATTAAATTGTTTCATACTATTTATTAAATTGTTACCTTCTATTTATTAAAATGTTACTCACTATTTATTAAATTGTTACTTACTATTTATTAAATTGTTACTTACTATTTATTAAATTGTTACTTACTCTTTATTAAATTGTTACTGATTATTAAATTGTTACTTACTGTTTATTAAATTGTTACTTACTATTTAGTAAATTGTTACTTACTATTTATTAAATTGTTACATACTATTTATTAAATTGTTTCATACTATTCATTAAATTGTTACTTACTATTTATTTAATTGTTACTCACTATTTATTAAATTGTTACTTACTATTTATTAAATTGTTACTTACTATTTACTAAATTGTTACTTACTATTTATTAAATTATTACTTACTATGTATTAAATTGTTACTTACTATTTATTAAATTGTTACATACTATTTTTTAAATTGTTACTTACAATTTATTAAATTGTTACTTGCTATTTATCAAATTGTTACTTACTATTTATTAAATTGTTACTTACTCTTCATTAAATTGTTACTGATTATTAAATTGTGACTTACTATTTATCAAATTGTTACTTTCTATTTATCAAATCGTTACTTACTATTTATCAAATTGTTTCTTACTATTTATTAAATTGTTACTTACTATTTATCAAATGGTTACTTACTATTTATCAAATGGTTACTTACTATTTATCAAATTGTTACTTACTATTTATCAAATTGTTACTTACTATTTATCAAATTGTTACTTACTATTTATTAAATTGTTACATACTATTTATTAAATTGTTACTTACTATTTATTAAATTGTTACTTACTATTTATCAAATGGTTTCTTACTATTTATCAAATGGTTACTTACTATTTATCAAATGGTTACTTACTATTTATCAAATTGTTACTTACTATTTATCAAATTGTTACTTACTATTTATCAAATAGTTACTTACTATTTATCAAATTGTTACTTACTATTTATTAAATTGTTACTTACTCTTCATTAAATTGTTACTGTTTATTAAATAGTTACTTACTATTTATCAAATTGTTACTTTCTATTTATCAAATCGTTACTTACTATTTATCAAATTGTTTCTTACTATTTATTAAATTGTTACTTACTATTTATCAAATGGTTACTTACTAATTATCAAATGGTTACTTACTATTTATCAAATTGTTACTTACTATTTATCAAATTGTTACTTACTATTTATCAAATTTTTACTTACTATTTATTAAATTGTTACATACTATTTATTAAATTGTTACTTACTATTTATTAAATTGTTACTTACTATTTATCAAATGGTTACTTACTATTTATCAAATGGTTACTTACTATTTATCAAATGGTTACTTACTATTTATCAAATTGTTACTTACTATTTATCAAATTGTTACTTACTATTTATCAAATTGTTACTTACTATTTATCAAATTGTTACTTACTATTTATTAAATTGTTACTTACTATTTATTAAATTGTTACTTACTATTTATTAAATTGTTACTTACTATTTATTAAATTGTTACTTGCTATTTATCAAATTGTTACTTACTATATATTAAATTGTTACTTACTATTTATTAAATTGTTACTTACTATTTATTAAATTGTTACTTACTATTTATTAAATTGTTACTATTTATTAAATTGTTACTTACTATTTATTAAATTGTTACTTACTATTTATTAAATTGTTACTTACTGTTTATTAAATTGTTACTTACTATTTATTAAATTGTTACTTATTATTTATTAAATTGTTTCTTACTATTTATTAAATTGTTACTTACTATTTATTAAATTGTTACTTACTATTTATTAAATTGTTACTTACTATTTATCAAATTGTTACTTACTATTTATTAAATTGTTACTTACTAGTTATTAAATTGTTACTATTTTTTAAATTGTTACTTACTATTTATTAAATTGTTACATACTATTTATTAAATTGTTACTTACTCTTTATTAAATTGTTACTGTTTATTAAATTGTTACTTACTATTTATTAAATTGGTACTTACTATTTAGTAAATTGTTACTTACTATTTATTAAATTGTTACATACTATTTATTAAATTGTTTCATACTATTTATTAAATTGTTACCTTCTATTTATTAAAATGTTACTCACTATTTATTAAATTGTTACTTACTATTTATTAAATTGTTACTTACTATTTATTAAATTGTTACTTACTCTTTATTAAATTGTTACTGATTATTAAATTGTTACTTACTATTTATTAAATTGTTACTTACTATTTAGTAAATTGTTACTTACTATTTATTAAATTGTTACATACTATTTATTAAATTGTTTCATACTATTCATTAAATTGTTACTTACTATTTATTTAATTGTTACTCACTATTTATTAAATTGTTACTTACTATTTATTAAATTGTTACTTACTATTTACTAAATTGTTACTTACTATTTATTAAATTATTACTTACTATGTATTAAATTGTTACTTACTATTTATTAAATTGTTACATACTATTTTTTAAATTGTTACTTACAATTTATTAAATTGTTACTTGCTATTTATCAAATTGTTACTTACTATTTATTAAATTGTTACTTACTCTTCATTAAATTGTTACTGATTATTAAATTGTGACTTACTATTTATCAAATTGTTACTTTCTATTTATCAAATCGTTACTTACTATTTATCAAATTGTTTCTTACTATTTATTAAATTGTTACTTACTATTTATCAAATGGTTACTTACTATTTATCAAATGGTTACTTACCATTTATCAAATTGTTACTTACTATTTATCAAATTGTTACTTACTATTTATCAAATTGTTACTTACTATTTATTAAATTGTTACATACTATTTATTAAATTGTTACTTACTATTTATTAAATTGTTACTTACTATTTATCAAATGGTTTCTTACTATTTATCAAATGGTTACTTACTATTTATCAAATGGTTACTTACTATTTATCAAATTGTTACTTACTATTTATCAAATTGTTACTTACTATTTATCAAATAGTTACTTACTATTTATCAAATTGTTACTTACTATTTATTAAATTGTTACTTACTCTTCATTAAATTGTTACTGTTTATTAAATAGTTACTTACTATTTATCAAATTGTTACTTTCTATTTATCAAATCGTTACTTACTATTTATCAAATTGTTTCTTACTATTTATTAAATTGTTACTTACTATTTATCAAATGGTTACTTACTAATTATCAAATGGTTACTTACTATTTATCAAATTGTTACTTACTATTTATCAAATTGTTACTTACTATTTATCAAATTTTTACTTACTATTTATTAAATTGTTACATACTATTTATTAAATTGTTACTTACTATTTATTAAATTGTTACTTACTATTTATCAAATGGTTACTTACTATTTATCAAATGGTTACTTACTATTTATCAAATGGTTACTTACTATTTATCAAATTGTTACTTACTATTTATCAAATTGTTACTTACTATTTATCAAATTGTTACTTACTATTTATCAAATTGTTTCTTACTATTTATTAAATTGTTACTTACTACTTATTAAATTGTTACTTACTATGTATTAAATTGTTACTTACTATTTATTAAATTGTTACACACTATTTATTAATTTGTTACTTACTATTTATTAAATTGTTACTTACTATTTATTAAATTGTTACTTACTATTTATTAAATTGTTACTTACTATTTATTAAATTGTTACTTATTATTTATTAAATTGACACTTACTATTTATTAAATTGTTACAAACTATTTATTAAATTGTTACTTACTATTTATCAAATTGTTACTTACTATTTATTAAATTGTTACTTACTATTAATTAAATTGTTACTTACTATTTATTAAATTGTTACTTACTATTAATTAAATTGTTACTTGCTATTTATCAAATTGTTACTTACTATATATTAAATTGTTACTTACTATTTATTAAATTGTTACTTACTATTTATTAAATTGTTACTTACTATTTATTAAATTGTTACTATTTTTTAAATTGTTACTTACTTTTTATTAAATTGTTACTTACTATTTATTAAATTGTTACTTACTATGTATTAAATTGTTACTGACTATTTATTAAATTGTTACATACTATTTATTAAATTGTTACTTACTATTTATTAAATTGTTACTTACTATTTATTAAAACGTTTCTTACTATTTATTAAATTGTTACTTACTATTTATTAAAACGTTTCTTACTATTTATTAAATTGTTACTTACTATTTATTAAGTTGTTACTTACTATTAATTAAATTGTTACTATCTATTTATTAAATATTTACATACTATATATTAAATTGTTACTTACTATTTATCAAATGGTTACTTACTATTTATTAAATTGTTACTTACTATTTATTAAATTGTTACTTACTATGTATTAAATTGTTACTTACTATTTTTAAGTTGTTACATACTATTTATTAAATTGTTACTTACAATTTATTAAATTGTTACTTACTATTTATTAAATTGTTACTTACTATTTATTAAATTGTTACTTACTATTTATTAAATTGTTACTTACTGTTTATTAAATTGTTACTTACAATTTATTAAATTGTTACTTATTATTTATTAAATTGTTTCTTACTATTTATTAAATTGTCACTTACTATCTATTAAATTGTTACTTACTATTTATCAAATTGTTACTTACTATTTATCAAATTGTTACTTACTATTTATTAAATTGTTACATACTATTTATTAAATTGTTACTTACTATTTATTAAATGGTAACTTACTATTTATCAAATTGTTACTTACTATTTATCAAATTGTTACTTACTATTTATTAAATTGTTACTTACTATTTATTAAATTGTTACTTACTATTTATTAAATTGTTACTTACTATTTATTAAATTGTTACTTACTATTTATTAAATTGTTACTTATTATTTATTAAATTGACACTTACTATTTATTAAATTGTTACAAACTATTTATTAAATTGTTACTTACTATTTATTAAATTGTTACTTACTCTTTATTTAATTGTTACTTACTATTTATTAATTGTTACTTACTATTTATCAAATGGTTACTTACTATTTATCAAATTGTTACTTACTATTTATTAAATTGTTACTTACTATTTATTAAATTGTTACTTACTATTTATTAAATTGTTACTTACTATTTATTAAATTGTTACTTACTATTTATTAAATTGTTACTTACTATTTATTAAATTGTTACTTACTATTTATTAAATTGTTACTTATTATTTATTAAATTGACACTTACTATTTATTAAATTGTTACAAACTATTTATTAAATTGTTACTTACTATTTATTAAATTGTTACTTACTCTTTATTTAATTGTTACTTACTATTTATTAATTGTTACTTACTATTTATCAAATGGTTACTTACTATTTATCAAATTTTTACTTACTATTTATTAAATTGTTACATACTATTTATTAAATTGTTACTTACTATTTATTAAATTGTTACTTACTATTTATCAAATGGTTACTTACTATTAATCAAATGGTTACTTACTATTTATCAAATGGTTACTTACTATTTATCAAATTGTTACTTACTATTTATCAAATTGTTACTTACTATTTATCAAATTGTTACTTACTATTTATCAAATTGTTACTTACTATTTATTAAATTGTTACTTACTATTTATTAAATTGTTACTTACTATTTATTAAATTGTTACTTACTATTTATTAAATTGTTACTTGCTATTTATCAAATTGTTACTTACTATATATTAAATTGTTACTTACTATTTATTAAATTGTTACTTACTATTTATTAAATTGTTACTTACTATTTATTAAATTGTTACTATTTATTAAATTGTTACTTACTATTTATTAAATTGTTACTTACTATTTATTAAATTGTTACTTACTGTTTATTAAATTGTTACTTACTATTTATTAAATTGTTACTTATTATTTATTAAATTGTTTCTTACTATTTATTAAATTGTTACTTACTATTTATTAAATTGTTACTTACTATTTATTAAATTGTTACTTACTATTTATCAAATTGTTACTTACTATTTATTAAATTGTTACTTACTAGTTATTAAATTGTTACTATTTTTTAAATTGTTACTTACTATTTATTAAATTGTTACATACTATTTATTAAATTGTTACTTACTCTTTATTAAATTGTTACTGTTTATTAAATTGTTACTTACTATTTATTAAATTGGTACTTACTATTTAGTAAATTGTTACTTACTATTTATTAAATTGTTACATACTATTTATTAAATTGTTTCATACTATTTATTAAATTGTTACCTTCTATTTATTAAAATGTTACTCACTATTTATTAAATTGTTACTTACTATTTATTAAATTGTTACTTACTATTTATTAAATTGTTACTTACTCTTTATTAAATTGTTACTGATTATTAAATTGTTACTTACTATTTATTAAATTGTTACTTACTATTTAGTAAATTGTTACTTACTATTTATTAAATTGTTACATACTATTTATTAAATTGTTTCATACTATTCATTAAATTGTTACTTACTATTTATTTAATTGTTACTCACTATTTATTAAATTGTTACTTACTATTTATTAAATTGTTACTTACTATTTACTAAATTGTTACTTACTATTTATTAAATTATTACTTACTATGTATTAAATTGTTACTTACTATTTATTAAATTGTTACATACTATTTTTTAAATTGTTACTTACAATTTATTAAATTGTTACTTGCTATTTATCAAATTGTTACTTACTATTTATTAAATTGTTACTTACTCTTCATTAAATTGTTACTGATTATTAAATTGTGACTTACTATTTATCAAATTGTTACTTTCTATTTATCAAATCGTTACTTACTATTTATCAAATTGTTTCTTACTATTTATTAAATTGTTACTTACTATTTATCAAATGGTTACTTACTATTTATCAAATGGTTACTTACCATTTATCAAATTGTTACTTACTATTTATCAAATTGTTACTTACTATTTATCAAATTGTTACTTACTATTTATTAAATTGTTACATACTATTTATTAAATTGTTACTTACTATTTATTAAATTGTTACTTACTATTTATCAAATGGTTTCTTACTATTTATCAAATGGTTACTTACTATTTATCAAATGGTTACTTACTATTTATCAAATTGTTACTTACTATTTATCAAATTGTTACTTACTATTTATCAAATAGTTACTTACTATTTATCAAATTGTTACTTACTATTTATTAAATTGTTACTTACTCTTCATTAAATTGTTACTGTTTATTAAATAGTTACTTACTATTTATCAAATTGTTACTTTCTATTTATCAAATCGTTACTTACTATTTATCAAATTGTTTCTTACTATTTATTAAATTGTTACTTACTATTTATCAAATGGTTACTTACTAATTATCAAATGGTTACTTACTATTTATCAAATTGTTACTTACTATTTATCAAATTGTTACTTACTATTTATCAAATTTTTACTTACTATTTATTAAATTGTTACATACTATTTATTAAATTGTTACTTACTATTTATTAAATTGTTACTTACTATTTATCAAATGGTTACTTACTATTTATCAAATGGTTACTTACTATTTATCAAATGGTTACTTACTATTTATCAAATTGTTACTTACTATTTATCAAATTGTTACTTACTATTTATCAAATTGTTACTTACTATTTATCAAATTGTTTCTTACTATTTATTAAATTGTTACTTACTACTTATTAAATTGTTACTTACTATGTATTAAATTGTTACTTACTATTTATTAAATTGTTACACACTATTTATTAATTTGTTACTTACTATTTATTAAATTGTTACTTACTATTTATTAAATTGTTACTTACTATTTATTAAATTGTTACTTACTATTTATTAAATTGTTACTTATTATTTATTAAATTGACACTTACTATTTATTAAATTGTTACAAACTATTTATTAAATTGTTACTTACTATTTATCAAATTGTTACTTACTATTTATTAAATTGTTACTTACTATTAATTAAATTGTTACTTACTATTTATTAAATTGTTACTTACTATTAATTAAATTGTTACTTGCTATTTATCAAATTGTTACTTACTATATATTAAATTGTTACTTACTATTTATTAAATTGTTACTTACTATTTATTAAATTGTTACTTACTATTTATTAAATTGTTACTATTTTTTAAATTGTTACTTACTTTTTATTAAATTGTTACTTACTATTTATTAAATTGTTACTTACTATGTATTAAATTGTTACTGACTATTTATTAAATTGTTACATACTATTTATTAAATTGTTACTTACTATTTATTAAATTGTTACTTACTATTTATTAAAACGTTTCTTACTATTTATTAAATTGTTACTTACTATTTATTAAAACGTTTCTTACTATTTATTAAATTGTTACTTACTATTTATTAAGTTGTTACTTACTATTAATTAAATTGTTACTATCTATTTATTAAATTTTTACATACTATATATTAAATTGTTACTTACTATTTATCAAATGGTTACTTACTATTTATTAAATTGTTACTTACTATTTATTAAATTGTTACTTACTATGTATTAAATTGTTACTTACTATTTTTAAGTTGTTACATACTATTTATTAAATTGTTACTTACAATTTATTAAATTGTTACTTACTATTTATTAAATTGTTACTTACTATTTATTAAATTGTTACTTACTATTTATTAAATTGTTACTTACTGTTTATTAAATTGTTACTTACAATTTATTAAATTGTTACTTATTATTTATTAAATTGTTTCTTACTATTTATTAAATTGTCACTTACTATCTATTAAATTGTTACTTACTATTTATCAAATTGTTACTTACTATTTATCAAATTGTTACTTACTATTTATTAAATTGTTACATACTATTTATTAAATTGTTACTTACTATTTATTAAATGGTAACTTACTATTTATCAAATTGTTACTTACTATTTATCAAATTGTTACTTACTATTTATTAAATTGTTACTTACTATTTATTAAATTGTTACTTACTATTTATTAAATTGTTACTTACTATTTATTAAATTGTTACTTACTATTTATTAAATTGTTACTTATTATTTATTAAATTGACACTTACTATTTATTAAATTGTTACAAACTATTTATTAAATTGTTACTTACTATTTATTAAATTGTTACTTACTCTTTATTTAATTGTTACTTACTATTTATTAATTGTTACTTACTATTTATCAAATGGTTACTTACTATTTATCAAATTGTTACTTACTATTTATTAAATTGTTACTTACTATTTATTAAATTGTTACTTACTATTTATTAAATTATTACTTACTATTTATTAAATTGTTACTTACTATTTATTAAATTGTTACTGTTTATTAAATTGTTACTTACTATTTATCAAATTGTTACTTTCTATTTATCAAATCGTTACTTACTATTTATCAAATTGTTACTTACTATTTATTAAAATGTTTCTTACTATTTATTAAATTGTTACTTACTATTTATTAAGTTGTTACTTACTATTAATTAAATTGTTACTATCTATTTATTAAATTGTTACTTACTATTTATTAAATTGTTACTTACTATTTATCAAATGGTTACTTACTATTTATCAAATGGTTACTTACTATTTATCAAATTGTTACTTACTATTTATCAAATTGTTACTTACTATTTATCAAATTGTTACTTACTATTTATTAAATTGTTACATACTATTTATTAAATTGTTACTTACTATTTATTAAATTGTTACTAACTATTTATCAAATGGTTACTTACTATTTATCAAATGGTTACTTACTATTTATTAAATGGTAACTTACTATTTATCAAATTGTTACTTACTATTTATCAAATTGTTACTTACTATTTATAAAATTGTTACTTACTATTTATCAAATTGTTTCTTACTATTAATTAAATTGTTACTTACTATTTATTAAATTGTTACTTACTATGTATTAAATTGTTACTTATTATTTATTAAATTGACACTTACTATTTATTAAATTGTTACAAACTATTTATTAAATTGTTACTTACTATTTATCAAATTGTTACTTACTATTTATTAAATTGTTACTTACTATTAATTAAATTGTTACTTACTATTTATTAAATTGTTACTTACTATTAATTAAATTGTTACTTGCTATTTATCAAATTGTTACTTACTATATATTAAATTGTTACTTACTATTTATTAAATTGTTACTTACTATTTATTAAATTGTTACTTACTATTTATTAAATTGTTACTATTTTTTAAATTGTTACTTACTTTTTATTAAATTGTTACTTACTATTTATTAAATTGTTACTTACTATGTATTAAATTGTTACTGACTATTTATTAAATTGTTACATACTATTTATTAAATTGTTACTTACTATTTATTAAATTGTTACTTACTATTTATTAAAACGTTTCTTACTATTTATTAAATTGTTACTTACTATTTATTAAAACGTTTCTTACTATTTATTAAATTGTTACTTACTATTTATTAAGTTGTTACTTACTATTAATTAAATTGTTACTATCTATTTATTAAATTTTTACATACTATATATTAAATTGTTACTTACTATTTATCAAATGGTTACTTACTATTTATTAAATTGTTACTTACTATTTATTAAATTGTTACTTACTATGTATTAAATTGTTACTTACTATTTTTAAGTTGTTACATACTATTTATTAAATTGTTACTTACAATTTATTAAATTGTTACTTACTATTTATTAAATTGTTACTTACTATTTATTAAATTGTTACTTACTATTTATTAAATTGTTACTTACTGTTTATTAAATTGTTACTTACAATTTATTAAATTGTTACTTATTATTTATTAAATTGTTTCTTACTATTTATTAAATTGTCACTTACTATTTATTAAATTGTTACTTACTATTTATCAAATTGTTACTTACTATTTATTAAATTGTTACTTACTAGTTATTAAATTGTTACTATTTTTTAAATTGTTACTTACTATTTATTAAATTGTTACTTACTATTTATTAAATTGTTACTTTCTATTTAGTAAATTGTTACTTACTATTTATTAAATTGTTACATACTATTTATTAAATTGTTTCATACTATTTATTAAATTGTTACTTACTATTTATTAAATTGTTACTCACTATTTATTAAATTGTTACTTACTATTTATTAAATTGTTACTTACTATTTATTAAATTGTTACTTACAATTTATCAAATTGTTACTTACTATTTATCAAATTGTTACTTACTATTTATTAAATTGTTACTTACTATTTATTAAATTGTTACTTACTATTTATTAAATTATTACTTACTATTTATTAAATTGTTACTTACTATTTATTAAATTGTTACTGTTTATTAAATTGTTACTTACTATTTATCAAATTGTTACTTTCTATTTATCAAATCGTTACTTACTATTTATCAAATTGTTACTTACTATTTATTAAAATGTTTCTTACTATTTATCAAATTGTTACTTTCTATTTATCAAATCGTTACTTACTATTTATCAAATTGTTACTTACTATTTATTAAAATGTTTCTTACTATTTATTAAATTGTTACTTACTATTTATTAAGTTGTTACTAACTATTAATTAAATTGTTACTATCTATTTATTAAATTGTTACTTACTATATATTAAATTGTTACTTACTATTTATCAAATGGTTACTTACTATTTATCAAATGGTTACTTACTATTTATCAATTTGTTACTTACTATTTATCAAATTGTTACTTACTATTTATCAAATTGTTACTTACTATTTATTAAATTGTTACATACTATTTATTAAATTGTTACTTACTATTTATTAAATGGTAACTTACTATTTATCAAATTGTTACTTACTATTTATCAAATTGTTACTTACTATTTATTAAATTGTTACTTACTATTTATTAAATTGTTACTTACTATTTATTAAATTGTTACTTACTATTTATTAAATTGTTACTTACTATTTATTAAATTGTTACTTATTATTTATTAAATTGACACTTACTATTTATTAAATTGTTACAAACTATTTATTAAATTGTTACTTACTATTTATTAAATTGTTACTTACTCTTTATTTAATTGTTACTTACTATTTATTAATTGTTACTTACTATTTATCAAATGGTTACTTACTATTTATCAAATTGTTACTTACTATTTATTAAATTGTTACTTACTATTTATTAAATTGTTACTTACTATTTATTAAATTATTACTTTCTATTTATCAAATCGTTACTTACTATTTATCAAATTGTTACTTACTATTTATTAAAATGTTTCCTACTATTTATTAAATTGTTACTTACTATTTATTAAGTTGTTACTTACTATTAATTAAATTGTTACTATCTATTTATTAAATTGTTACTTACTATTTATTAAATTGTTACTTACTATTTATCAAATGGTTACTTACTATTTATCAAATGGTTACTTACTATTTATCAAATTGTTACTTACTATTTATCAAATTGTTACTTACTATTTATCAAATTGTTACTTACTATTTATTAAATTGTTACATACTATTTATTAAATTGTTACTTACTATTTATTAAATTGTTACTAACTATTTATCAAATGGTTACTTACTATTTATCAAATGGTTACTTACTATTTATTAAATGGTAACTTACTATTTATCAAATTGTTACTTACTATTTATCAAATTGTTACTTACTATTTATAAAATTGTTACTTACTATTTATCAAATTGTTTCTTACTATTAATTAAATTGTTACTTACTATTTATTAAATTGTTACTTACTATGTATTAAATTGTTACTTACTATTTATTAAATTGTTACACACTATTTATTAAATTGTTACTTACTATTTATGAAATTGTTACTCACTATTTATTAAATTGTTACTTACTATTTATTAAGTTGTTACTAACTATTAATTAAATTGTTACTATCTATTTATTAAATTTTTACTTACTATTTATTAAATTGTTACTTACTATTTATCAAATGGTTACTTACTATTTATCAAATGGTTACTTACTATTTATCAAATTGTTACTTACTATTTATCAAATTGTTACTTACTATTTATCAAATTGTTACTTACTATTTATTAAATTGTTACTTACTCTTCATTAAATTGTTACTGTTTATTAAATTGTTACTTACTATTTATCAAATTGTTACTTTCTATTTATCAAATCGTTACTTACTATTTATCAAATTGTTACTTACTATTTATTAAAATGTTTCTTACTATTTATTAAATTGTTACTTACTATTTATTAAATTGACACTTACTATTTATTAAATTGTTACAAACTATTTATTAAATTGTTACTTACTATTTATCAAATTGTTACTTACTATTTATTAAATTGTTACTTACTATTAATTAAATTGTTACTTACTATTTATTAAATTGTTACTTACTATTAATTAAATTGTTACTTGCTATTTATCAAATTGTTACTTACTATATATTAAATTGTTACTTACTATTTATTAAATTGTTACTTACTATTTATTAAATTGTTACTTACTATTTATTAAATTGTTACTATTTTTTAAATTGTTACTTACTTTTTATTAAATTGTTACTTACTATTTATTAAATTGTTACTTACTATGTATTAAATTGTTACTGACTATTTATTAAATTGTTACATACTATTTATTAAATTGTTACTTACTATTTATTAAATTGTTACTTACTATTTATTAAAACGTTTCTTACTATTTATTAAATTGTTACTTACTATTTATTAAAACGTTTCTTACTATTTATTAAATTGTTACTTACTATTTATTAAGTTGTTACTTACTATTAATTAAATTGTTACTATCTATTTATTAAATTTTTACATACTATATATTAAATTGTTACTTACTATTTATCAAATGGTTACTTACTATTTATTAAATTGTTACTTACTATTTATTAAATTGTTACTTACTATGTATTAAATTGTTACTTACTATTTTTAAGTTGTTACATACTATTTATTAAATTGTTACTTACAATTTATTAAATTGTTACTTACTATTTATTAAATTGTTACTTACTATTTATTAAATTGTTACTTACTATTTATTAAATTGTTACTTACTGTTTATTAAATTGTTACTTACAATTTATTAAATTGTTACTTATTATTTATTAAATTGTTTCTTACTATTTATTAAATTGTCACTTACTATTTATTAAATTGTTACTTACTATTTATCAAATTGTTACTTACTATTTATTAAATTGTTACTTACTAGTTATTAAATTGTTACTATTTTTTAAATTGTTACTTACTATTTATTAAATTGTTACTTACTATTTATTAAATTGGTACTTTCTATTTAGTAAATTGTTACTTACTATTTATTAAATTGTTACATACTATTTATTAAATTGTTTCATACTATTTATTAAATTGTTACTTACTATTTATTAAATTGTTACTCACTATTTATTAAATTGTTACTTACTATTTATTAAATTGTTACTTACTATTTATTAAATTGTTACTTACAATTTATCAAATTGTTACTTACTATTTATCAAATTGTTACTTACTATTTATTAAATTGTTACTTACTATTTATTAAATTGTTACTTACTATTTATTAAATTATTACTTACTATTTATTAAATTGTTACTTACTATTTATTAAATTGTTACTGTTTATTAAATTGTTACTTACTATTTATCAAATTGTTACTTTCTATTTATCAAATCGTTACTTACTATTTATCAAATTGTTACTTACTATTTATTAAAATGTTTCTTACTATTTATCAAATTGTTACTTTCTATTTATCAAATCGTTACTTACTATTTATCAAATTGTTACTTACTATTTATTAAAATGTTTCTTACTATTTATTAAATTGTTACTTACTATTTATTAAGTTGTTACTAACTATTAATTAAATTGTTACTATCTATTTATTAAATTGTTACTTACTATTTATTAAATTGTTACTTGCTATTTATCAAATTGTTACTTACTATATATTAAATTGTTACTTACTATTTATTAAATTGTTACTTACTATTTATTAAATTGTTACTTACTATTTATTAAATTGTTACTATTTTTTAAATTGTTACTTACTTTTTATTAAATTGTTACTTACTATTTATTAAATTGTTACTTACTATGTATTAAATTGTTACATACTATTTATTAAATTGTTACATACTATTTATTAAATTGTTACTTACTATTTATTAAATTGTTACTTACTATTTATTAAAACGTTTCTTACTATTTATTAAATTGTTACTTACTATTTATTAAGTTGTTACTTACTATTAATTAAATTGTTACTATCTATTTATTAAATTGTTACATACTATTTACTAAATTGTTACTTACTATTTATCAAATGGTTACTTACTATTTATCAAATGGTTACTTACTATTTATTAAATTGTTACTTACTATTTATTAAATTGTTACTTACTATTTATTAAATTGTTACTTATTATTTATTAAATTGACACTTAATATTTATTAAATTGTTACAAACTATTTATTAAATTTTTTCTTACTATTTATTAAATTGTTACTTACTATATATTAAATTGTTACTGTTTATTAAATTGTTACTTACTATTTATCAAATTGTTACTTTCTATTTATCAAATCGTTACTTACTATTTATCAAATTGTTACTTACTATTTATTAAAATGTTTCTTACTATTTATTAAATTGTTACTTACTATTTATTAAGTTGTTACTTACTATTAATTAAATTGTTACTATCTATTTATTAAATTGTTACTTACTATTTATTAAATTGTTACTTACTATTTATTAAATTGTTACTTACTATTTATTAAATTGTTACTATTTTTTAAATTGTTACTTACTATTTATTAAATTGTTAATTACTATTTATCAAATTGTTACTTACTCTTTATTAAATTGTTACTGATTATTAAATTGTTACTTACTATTTATTAAATTGTTACTTACTATTTAGTAAATTGTTACTTACTATTTATTAAATTGTTACTTATTATTTATTAAATTGTTTCTTACTATTTATTAAATTGTTACTTACTATTTAATAAATTGTTACTTACTATTTATTAAATTGTTACTTACCATTTATCAAATTGTTACTTACTATTTATTAAATTGTTACTTACTATTTATTAAATTGTTACTTACTATTTATTAAATTGTTACTTACTATTTATTAAATTGTTACTTACTATTTATTAAATTGTTACTTATTATTTATTAAATTGACACTTACTATTTATTAAATTGTTACAAACTATTTATTAAATTGTTACTTACTATTTATTAAATTGTTACTTACTCTTTATTTAATTGTTACTTACTATTTATTAATTGTTACTTACTATTTATCAAATGGTTACTTACTATTTATCAAATTGTTACTTACTATTTATTAAATTGTTACTTACTATTTATTAAATTGTTACTTACTATTTATTAAATTATTACTTACTATTTATTAAATTGTTACTTACTATTTATTAAATTGTTACTGTTTATTAAATTGTTACTTACTATTTATCAAATTGTTACTTTCTATTTATCAAATCGTTACTTACTATTTATCAAATTGTTACTTACTATTTATTAAAATGTTTCTTACTATTTATTAAATTGTTACTTACTATTTATTAAGTTGTTACTTACTATTAATTAAATTGTTACTATCTATTTATTAAATTGTTACTTACTATTTATTAAATTGTTACTTACTATTTATCAAATGGTTACTTACTATTTATCAAATGGTTACTTACTATTTATCAAATTGTTACTTACTATTTATCAAATTGTTACTTACTATTTATCAAATTGTTACTTACTATTTATTAAATTGTTACATACTATTTATTAAATTGTTACTTACTATTTATTAAATTGTTACTAATTATTTATCAAATGGTTACTTACTATTTATCAAATGGTTACTTACTATTTATTAAATGGTAACTTACTATTTATCAAATTGTTACTTACTATTTATCAAATTGTTACTTACTATTTATTAAATTGTTACTTACTATTTATTAAATTGTTACTTACTATTTATTAAATTGTTACTTACTATTTATTAAATTGTTACTTACTATTTATTAAATTGTTACTTATTATTTATTAAATTGACACTTACTATTTATTAAATTGTTACAAACTATTTATTAAATTGTTACTTACTATTTATTAAATTGTTACTTACTCTTTATTTAATTGTTACTTACTATTTATTAATTGTTACTTACTATTTATCAAATGGTTACTTACTATTTATCAAATTGTTACTTACTATTTATTAAATTGTTACTTACTATTTATTAAATTGTTACTTACTATTTATTAAATTATTACTTACTATTTATTAAATTGTTACTTACTATTTATTAAATTGTTACTGTTTATTAAATTGTTACTTACTATTTATCAAATTGTTACTTTCTATTTATCAAATCGTTACTTACTATTTATCAAATTGTTACTTACTATTTATTAAAATGTTTCTTACTATTTATTAAATTGTTACTTACTATTTATTAAGTTGTTACTTACTATTAATTAAATTGTTACTATCTATTTATTAAATTGTTACTTACTATTTATTAAATTGTTACTTACTATTTATCAAATGGTTACTTACTATTTATCAAATGGTTACTTACTATTTATCAAATTGTTACTTACTATTTATCAAATTGTTACTTACTATTTATCAAATTGTTACTTACTATTTATTAAATTGTTACATACTATTTATTAAATTGTTACTTACTATTTATTAAATTGTTACTAACTATTTATCAAATGGTTACTTACTATTTATCAAATGGTTACTTACTATTTATTAAATGGTAACTTACTATTTATCAAATTGTTACTTACTATTTATCAAATTGTTACTTACTATTTATAAAATTGTTACTTACTATTTATCAAATTGTTTCTTACTATTAATTAAATTGTTACTTACTATTTATTAAATTGTTACTTACTATGTATTAAATTGTTACTTACTATTTATTAAATTGTTACACACTATTTATTAAATTGTTACTTACTATTTATGAAATTGTTACTCACTATTTATTAAATTGTTACTTACTATTTATTAAGTTGTTACTAACTATTAATTAAATTGTTACTATCTATTTATTAAATTTTTACTTACTATTTATTAAATTGTTACTTACTATTTATCAAATGGTTACTTACTATTTATCAAATGGTTACTTACTATTTATCAAATTGTTACTTACTATTTATCAAATTGTTACTTACTATTTATCAAATTGTTACTTACTATTTATTAAATTGTTACTTACTCTTCATTAAATTGTTACTGTTTATTAAATTGTTACTTACTATTTATCAAATTGTTACTTTCTATTTATCAAATCGTTACTTACTATTTATCAAATTGTTACTTACTATTTATTAAAATGTTTCTTACTATTTATTAAATTGTTACTTACTATTTATTAAGTTGTTACTAACTATTAATTAAGTTGTTACTATCTATTTATTAAATTGTTACTTACTATTTATTAAATTGTTACTTACTATTTATCAAATGGTTACTTACTATTTATCAAATGGTTACTTACTATTTATCAAATTGTTACTTACTATTTATCAAATTGTTACTTACTATTTATCAAATTGTTACTTACTATTTATTAAATTGTTACATACTATTTATTAAATTGTTACTTACTATTTATTAAATTGTTACTTACTATTTATCAAATGGTTACTTACTATTTATCAAATGGTTACTTACTATTTATCAAATGGTTACTTACTATTTATCAAATGGTTACTTACTATTTATCAAATTGTTACTTACTATTTATCAAATTGTTACTTACTATTTATCAAATTGTTACTTACTATTTATTAAATTGTTACATACTATTTATTAAATTGTTACTTACTATTTATTAAATTGTTACTAACTATTTATCAAATGGTTACTTACTATTTATCAAATGGTTACTTACTATTTATTAAATGGTAACTTACTATTTATCAAATTGTTACTTACTATTTATCAAATTGTTACTTACTATTTATAAAATTGTTACTTACTATTTATCAAATTGTTTCTTACTATTAATTAAATTGTTAGTTACTATTTATTAAATTGTTACTTACTATGTATTAAATTGTTACTTACTATTTATTAAATTGTTACACACTATTTATTAAATTGTTACTTACTATTTATGAAATTGTTACTCACTATTTATTAAATTGTTACTTACTATTTATTAAGTTGTTACTAACTATTAATTAAATTGTTACTATCTATTTATTAAATTTTTACTTACTATTTATTAAATTGTTACTTACTATTTATCAAATGGTTACTTACTATTTATCAAATGGTTACTTACTATTTATCAAATTGTTACTTACTATTTATCAAATTGTTACTTACTATTTATCAAATTGTTACTTACTATTTATTAAATTGTTACTTACTCTTCATTAAATTGTTACTGTTTATTAAATTGTTACTTACTATTTATCAAATTGTTACTTTCTATTTATCAAATCGTTACTTACTATTTATCAAATTGTTACTTACTATTTATTAAAATGTTTCTTACTATTTATTAAATTGTTACTTACTATTTATTAAGTTGTTACTAACTATTAATTAAGTTGTTACTATCTATTTATTAAATTGTTACTTACTATTTATTAAATTGTTACTTACTATTCATCAAATGGTTACTTACTATTTATCAAATGGTTACTTACTATTTATCAAATTGTTACTTACTATTTATCAAATTGTTACTTACTATTTATCAAATTGTTACTTACTATTTATTAAATTGTTACATACTATTTATTAAATTGTTACTTACTATTTATTAAATTGTTACTTACTATTTATCAAATGGTTACTTACTATTTATCAAATGGTTACTTACTATTTATCAAATGGTTACTTACTATTTATCAAATTGTTACTTACTATTTATCAAATTGTTACTTACTATTTATCAAATTGTTACTTACTATTTATCAAATTGTTTCTTAATATTTATTAAATTGTTACTTACTACTTATTAAATTGTTACTTACTATGTATTAAATTGTTACTTACTATTTATTAAATTGTTACACACTATTTATTAATTTGTTACTTACTATTTATTAAATTGTTACTTACTATTTATTAAATTGTTACTTACTATTTATTAAATTGTTACTTACTATTTATTAAATTGTTACTTATTATTTATTAAATTGACACTTACTATTTATTAAATTGTTACAAACTATTTATTAAATTGTTACTTACTATTTATTAAATTGTTACTTACTCTTTATTAAATTGTTACTTACTATTTATTAATTGTTACTTACTATTTATCAAATGGTTACTTACTATTTATCAAATGGTTACATACTATTTATCAAATGGTTACTTACTATTTATCAAATTGTTACTTACTATTTATCAAATTGTTACTTACTATTTATCAAATTGTTACTTACTATTTATCAAATTGTTACTTACTATTTATTAAATTGTTACTTACTATTAATTAAATTGTTACTTACTATTTATTAAATTGTTACTTACTATTTATTAAATTGTTACTTGCTATTTATCAAATTGTTACTTACTATATATTAAATTGTTACTTACTATTTATTAAATTGTTACTTACTATTTATTAAATTGTTACTTACTATTTATTAAATTGTTACTTACTATTTATTAAATTGTTACTATTTTTTAAATTGTTACTTACTTTTTATTAAATTGTTACTTACTATATATTAAATTGTTACTTACTATTTATTAAATTGTTACTCACTATTTATTAAATTGTTACTTACTATTTATTAAATTGTTACTATTTTTTAAATTGTTACTTACTTTTTATTAAATTGTTACTTACTATTTATTAAATTATTACTTACTATGTATTAAATTGTTACATACTATTTATTAAATTGTTACATACTATTTATTAAATTGTTACTTACTATTTATTAAATTGTTACTTACTATTTATTAAAACGTTTCTTACTATTTATTAAATTGTTACTTACTATTTATTAAGTTGTTACTTACTATTAATTAAATTGTTACTATCTATTTATTAAATTGTTACATACTATTTACTAAATTGTTACTTACTATTTATCAAATGGTTACTTACTATTTATCAAATGGTTACTTACTATTTATTAAATTGTTACTTACTATTTATTAAATTGTTACATACTATTTATTAAATTGTTACTTGCTATTTATCAAATTGTTACTTACTATATATTAAATTGTTACTTACTATTTATTAAATTGTTACTTACTATTTATTAAATTGTTACTTACTATTTATTAAATTGTTACTTACTATTTATTAAATTGTTACTATTTTTTAAATTGTTACTTACTTTTTATTAAATTGTTACTTACTATATATTAAATTGTTACTTACTATTTATTAAATTGTTACTTACTATTTATTAAATTGTTACTTACTATTTATTAAATTGTTACTATTTTTTAAATTGTTACTTACTTTTTATTAAATTGTTACTTACTATTTATTAAATTGTTACTTACTATGTATTAAATTGTTACATACTATTTATTAAATTGTTACATACTATTTATTAAATTGTTACTTACTATTTATTAAATTGTTACTTACTATTTATTAAAACGTTTCTTACTATTTATTAAATTGTTACTTACTATTTATTAAGTTGTTACTTACTATTAATTAAATTGTTACTATCTATTTATTAAATTGTTACATACTATTTACTAAATTGTTACTTACTATTTATCAAATGGTTACTTACTATTTATCAAATGGTTACTTACTATTTATTAAATTGTTACTTACTATTTATTAAATTGTTACTTACTATTTATTAAATTGTTACTTATTAT